>CM075971.1:16099545-16138847 GCA_038048745.1 Coluber constrictor foxii
TGGCCTTCCTTATATAGACAACTTCTTAAAGGGGCAGTAACCCTGCTGACTCATCCTCCATCTTAAAGGGGCAGTAACCCTGCTGACTCATCCTCCATCTTAAAGGGGCAGTAACCCTGCTGACTCATCCTCCATCTTAAAGGGGCAATAACCCTGCTGACTCATCCTCCATCTTAAAGGGGCAATAACCCTGCTGACCCATCCTTAGTTCATCATCCTGGTCCACAGCCTTACAGCGGTTGGTCAGCTTTAATACCACATCACCCTGACACATTTCATGATCCAACTAGGTAACATCATCAGTGTTAGAAAGGAGTGGGGTTTGTGGAGTGGAGGAGGAGGAGGAGGGAGGAAGGACAAGGAGGACTTTGGAGTCCTTGCTGCTCTCTGAGGTTGATTGTTTCCTTGCAGGCATTTTATAATCCAACTAGGGAACATCATCAGTGGCAGCTGATACTGCTGAAAAATAAGTCCCAACAAATGTATGTTTGGAGTGATGCCTAACTCTCTGTTTCCTAAAGGAGAAGCCATGGTGTGTATGGTGGGTTAAAGGGAAGGTAAAGGTTCCCCTCATACGTATGTGCTAGTCATTCCCAACTCTAGGGGGCAGTGCTCATCTCCGTTTCAAATCCAAAGAGCCAGCGCTGTCTGATGACGATTCCATGGTCATGTGGCCGGCATGACTAAACTCCAAAGGTGCACGGAACACTGTTACCTTCCCACCAAAGGTGGTCCCTATTTTCCTCCTTGCATTTTTTAACGTGCTTTCGAACTGGCTAGGTTGGCAGAAGCTGGGACAAGTAACGGGAGCTTGCCCCGTTACATGGCACTAGGGATTCGAACCGCTGAACTGCCGACCTTTCGATCGACAAGCTCAGCGTCTTAGCCACTGAGCCACCACACCCCCTTTTTGCCCAACCCTCTGTTTCCTAAAGGAGATGCCACGGTTTGTATGGTGGGTTAAGGTTAAGGCGTGGGAAATTTGGCTGAATCTCCAGTTTGATGCAGATAATCCCAGATAGCATTCAGCTTCTTCCTTTTCTTTGGCTTCAGTGTAGAAGATGACAGCTTTTTATTGTTTGGCTGCTGTACATAACTCAGGCCCAAAAGAAAGTTGTCAGAAAGTACAGAAGCTTAGCTAACTTGGTTTCTCAGTTTTAAAAAAAATCCTTTAATTCAGCCTTCTCCAGCCATGCTAGACTTCTTCCCATTACCCCAGACAATCCTGGCACTGCCACCTCATATTTGAAGATCCAAAGTTCATTAAGGCTGATTTAATCATGAGTGCGCATGTTTTAATGTGTTAGTTCTATCCGTCTACAAACACAAGACCTCTCCGTCTCGGAGATCCTTGACTTTACAGATACGCAGAGGTGTTAATTGGCAATTTAATAATAAATGACACCCAATTTCAAGCATGATGAAAATCTTTATCACCAGTTTTAAAGAGCCAATTTGCATTCTGTGTGCCTCTCGCATGGAAGGTAGAAGAAAGAGGAGGACAGTAGCTCCGCATCGAGTTGCAGAAAGAAGAATCTTAGTTGGTGGGAGGTGAGTGGCCAGTACATTAACACAAGATTGAACAAATTGAATCCAAAGCGGCTTCTGAAAGTCACCATTACAGTGGTCCTCCACTTATAACCACAGTGGGGACAGGAACTTCTGATTGCCAATAGATGAGAAGAGAAGAGGAGAGGAGAGGAGAGGAGAGGAGAGGAGAGGAGAGGAGAGGAGAGGAGAGGAGAGGAGAGTTGAGTTGGAAGGGACCTTGGAGGTCTTCTAGTCCAACGCCCTGCCTAGGCAGGAAACCCTACACCACTTCAGACAAATAGTTATCCAACATCTTCTTAAAAGCTTCCAGTGTTGGAGCATTCACAACTTCCGGAGGCAAGGTGTTCCACTGATTAATTGTTTTAAGCATTAGGAAATTTCTCCTTAGTTCTAAGTTGCTTCTCTCCTTAATTAGTTTCCACCCATTGCTTCTTCTCCTGCCCTCAGGTGCTTTGGAGAATAGCTTGACTCCCTCGTCTTTGTGGCAGCCCCTGAGATATTGGAACGCTGCTATCCTGTCTCCCCTAGTCCTTCTTTTCATTAAACTAGACATACCCAGTTGCAGAAACCATTCTTCATGTATTTTAGCCTTCAGTCCCCTAATCATCTTTGTTGCTCTTCTCTGCACTCTTTCTAGAGTCTCCACATCTTTTTTACATCGTAGTGACCAAAACTGAATGCAGAATTCCAAGTGTGTCCCTCCTTTCCTCCCTTCCTCCTCCCTTCCTTCCTCTTTCCCTCTCGCTCGCCTTACTTCTTTCTTTCCTTCTTCCCTCCCTCCTTCCTTCCTCTCCCTCCCTCCCTCCTTCCTTCCTTCCTCCTCCCCTTCCTCTCTCTCCTTCCTTCTTTCCTTCCTTCTTCCCTCTCTCCTACCTTCCTACGAAACTTAGTTTGGGACAAATATCAGTGAAGTGAGACCATCCATCACGTCTGAGACCTGCTGTCCAATGATGGATGGATAGATTGGTAAAGTAACTCAATAATCTTCCCTTTTTTTCTCTCGGTTATTCACAGATCAGTGAGCGCCGTCGTTAATAAAGCTATGGAATGCTTTTGTTGTCCTTGCCCGTATTATTTCTCAAGTTTTGACAGGACAGGCCTTTTAATTTGAAAATAACCTTTGTGTTGAAACATGCCTCCTAAGCGCACAAAGGCCTTTGTGAGAGTTCCACTTCACAATCTGTTGTGAGTGAACCGATTCTTGGAAAATACCATTGAGATTACTTCGAGATTTTGTTGTTCTTGTTATTGTTAAACAGTCAGTTGCTGGATACAAGCAGTCCTCGACTTATACCAATTTGCGTAGTGACCATTTGAAGTTACAACGGTACTGGAAAAAAGTGACTCACAAGCGTTTTTCACACTTACGACTGTTGCAGCATCCCCGTGGTGATCCTCTCCTCCCTTTGGCAGCCCCTCAAATATTGGAAGATTGCTGTCATGTCTCCCCTTCTCCTCACTAGACTAGCCATTCCCAGTTCCTGCAACTGTTCATCGTATGTTTTAGCCTCCAGTCCTCTAATCATCCTGGTTGCTCTTCTCTGCACTTTTTCTAGAGTCTCAACATCTTTTTTATAGTGTGGTGACCAAAACTGGATGCAGTATTCTAGGTGTGGTCTTACTAGGGCTTTATAGAGTGGTATTAGTACCTCACTTGAACTTGAATGTATCCCTCTGTTAATTCAGTTTATGATTGCATTGGCTTTTTTGGCTGCCGCTGCACACTGTTGCTTCATATTTTATTGGTTGTCCATTAAGACTCCAAGATCCCTCTCACAGTTCCTGCTATTAAGCCTGGTTTCCCCCAGTCTATATGTGTACTTTTGGTTTTTCTTGCCTAAGTGTAAGACTTTACATTTCTCTACGTTGAATTTCATTTTGTTAGCTCAATGGGGTTGAACCCAGTACGATTGTGTTTACCGTACATCGTTGAAAGCGTGATCAAAGTTTATGCACCCACCAAGTGCGGTCTCCCATTCAGTTTTCTATAAACCTGGTTTGCCGTGCTAATTATTGTTCAAAGTAACAAAGTTAAATCAGTCACATGGTGTTAAAGTGAATTTGGCTTCCCCGTTGACTTTGCTTGTCAGAAGGTCTCAAAAAAACATGACCCCGGGACATGTCATAAATGTGAGTCGGTTGTCAAACTTCTGAATTTTGATTGCGCGACACATCACTTGAAAGTTGTGTGTTTTTCTTTTATTTTTATAGTTTTTTTATGTATGATGTACCATATTTTCCGGCGTATAAGACGACTGGGCGTATAAGACGACCCTCCTCAGAGCCATTTAAGGCTCGTCAGAGCCTTATGGGCTGGTCTGCCTGGTTGCAGGAGAATGAGACTCGGCGTATAAGACGACCCCCGACTTTTGAGAAGATTTTTGTGGGTTAGAAAGTAGTCTTATACGCAGGAAAATACAGTACATTTAATTTCGTTGTACGAGGTGCAATGACAATAAAGTAACTAACATGGGGATGCTGCAACGGTCATAGGTGTGAAAAACGGTCACAAGTTGCTTAACGCATTGTAAGCCGCCCTGTGTCTCCGGAGAAGGGCGGCATATAAATTAAATTAATTTTTTTTTTAAAAAAAGTCATTTTTTTCAGTGCCGTTGTCTTCCAACGGTCACTAAATGAACCGTTGTAAGCCGAGGACTACCTACCTTGGAAGCACCTGATCAAGAAGCATTTGAATTGTTTTTATTGCCTTCTTCCCAAATGTTCTGATCCAAGAGACGCTCCGGGCTTGTCAACTTCCCTCCCCAGCACCAGACGCGACAAGCCCGAAGCTCTTGTAACGTTCATGTTTTAATTAAAGAAAACAACCCGTTAGAGGCAGTTATTTTCTGCGGAAGAGTAATGAAGATTTATTTTAGGGAGTGACCTTCACTGGATTAGCTCTAGCAGTAATCAGTAGAATTAATAGAATAATCAAATTATATACAAACTCATAAATCACGGGGAACAGGCGCTGTCAGAAGTTCGTCTATTAATGGGCCCCATTGTTGTGCAGTTGTATTAGCGGCTGATTTTTTTTTCTTCTTCCTTTTTTTTTTTGCCATGATAGAAACTGAAATGGCATTTGAAGGCTAGGGAGGAGAGGGGGGTGGTGGGTGGGCAGAGAGGCGACTAGCAGGGCAAAAATTTTCACAACTGTTAATTTAGCTGTAATGCGGTTTGATGTCAGCAGGGCAGGGTTGAAGCGGAGTGCAGAGCGGGCGTGATTTTTTCAGCAGAGGCGGAATTATTGGCCGAGACAGTAGCCAATTAATTAGAGGAATATCAGTTTAAATGTCTATTTAGGGTTAATAGTAATCAGAAGTACTTTGTGCTTGGGCCCCAGCCAAACCAAGCCTCTGAGTTTAGTCTATTTTAAATAAAGGAGGGGACAGGGAGAAATAACATGGATACGATAATGGGTTTGGTTGTCACAACAGATTTCAACTTTTTTGGATTTTTCTTAAAAACCAGTATAAAGGTAAAGATTCCCCTTGCACATATGTGCTAGTCATTCCCGACTCTAGGGGGCGGTGCTCATCTCCGTTTCAAAGCCGAAGAGCCAGCGCTGTCCAAAGACGCCTCCGTGGTCATGTGGCCGGCATGACTAAACGCCAAAGGTGCACGGAACGCTGTTCCCTTCCCACCAAAGATGGTCCCTATTTTTTTACTTGCATTTTTAAAGTGCTTTCGAACTGCTAGGTTGGTAGAAGCTGGGACAGGTAGCGGGAGCTCACCCCGTTAGGCGGCACTAGGGATTCGAACCGCTGAACTACCGGCCTTTCTGATCGACAAGCTCAGCGTCTTAACCATTGAGCTACCGCGTCCCTCAAACCAGGGATAATGATAATAACAAATAATGTTAATAATATTATTAAAATAATATAAAAATAATAATAATAACAATAACAAATAATGTCATATTTCAATTCCTACCTGTTTCCTATGTTTCCTGATGGAGGTGATGTACAGGCAGTCCTCGACTTGTCAGCCCAAGATTTCTGTTGCTAAGTGAGACATTTCTTAAGTGAGTTTCGCTCCATTTTATGTCCCACGGGCACGTGATCCCCTCTTGCGACCTTCTGACAAGCAAAGTCAATGCAGAAGCCAGATTCACTTAATAACCATACGTTACTAAAATGAACTGCAGGGAGTCACTTTAACAACTGTGGCAAGTAAGGTCATAAAACGGGGCAAAGCTCACTTAAGAGAAATTTTGGGCTTGATTGGGGTTGTAAGTCGAGGACTACCTGGATTCAGGTGACACTATTCAGGGGTACAAATAAACCTCCAAATGGCCTCAAACGACTCTCAGAAAGAGCGCTAACGACCAGATGACTGCAAGGAATATAAATCCTTCCATCCGCTACCATTCAGTCAGAAGCAAAGAAGCTTCTTGGATGAGAAGCAAAACGTCTTCAAGGAACAAAGTCCAGTTGCCTTTTGACAAAAGCACCTTTGAGATTATAGTGTGTGCTTTTGGTGTGCGCATAATGTTCATCCATGGGTGGCATTCGCCACGTTCATTCATCTATTCCATCCTATGTTCAGAATTAAGGTGTTAGATAAACTTTCGGAATGGAGATTGTCAACTTCATAGTTTTTTTCCCCCCTTCTCTTCTTCAGCAGCCTTACTGGTTTTGGGATTCTGGAAGTTGAGGTCCATCACATTTAGGCTTCATGAAGTCGAGGAAAGTAAAATATGAGTAAATGATGAACGTCGGAGCTTGGTTTTCTGTCCTGGCTAAGTAGGCAAGAGAAGAAACTTTAGGACTTACTCTCACCGGCAAGCCAATCAGGAATAGAAACCGTTATGATTTTCCAGACTCTCTTAATATTTTATATCCTCCAAGTATGAAAATAATCCTGGCGGCTCAGCTTTTCGACTTGTTGATTCAGCTGGATGTGACAGGGGGAAAAAAGAAAAGAAAAAGTAGTGATTTAACTGGAGGGGAAAAAATTACTAAGTGCTTTTGCTGTCATTGTGAGTTGCTGCATGTTGCTCCTTGTTTTATTGTATTCAGCAGACGTTTCTCTAACAAACACACATATTTCGTTTCCTCTGCCGGACGGCCAAAAACTCTGCCTCCTATTATGGGAGAAGCAAATCTTGATTACTTCTCTTTTGGAGACATTTTTTTTTCTTCATATTTTATAAGACAAAAAGATCCATCCTTTTCATTCATTTGGTGCTGCCTTCGGCTGCATTTCCCTCTCTTTGTTTTTAAGCTGCTAAGTCACTCTGGTTTTGCATTTGGTGACCTTTCTTTTAATTGAGAGAGGGACCTTTATTGAAGGCACAAAGGCATTGTTCCAACATCTGCCGTATCATTTGTCACTTGATCTTGATTATTGTTCTCCAGCCAGAGATCTGGGGGTGACAATCTCTAGTCGAAAGAGGCTATTTTAAGAGCAGGCCGGTAAGCCAGTAGATTTTGGCAGTAGGAAGTGAAACGGCAATGATGGCAGGAGGTGGAACCACCAGATTTTATTAACTGAAAGCACCATGGTGCTTTTTTTACATGAAGTCACTTGTAACCGTTACTGAAATACAGCCATTTGTCCCTGCTTTCTGTTGATGTTTGTAACAAACCTCGAGGTATTAGGACAGAGGTCGGCAACCCGTGGCTCTGGAGCCCCATGTGGCTCTTTCATCCCTCTGCTGCAGCTCCTTGTGGCCGGTCAGCTCCACAATTGATAGGGCTTTTGATTAGGACAGGTAGAGGAAAAAGGACGCTGTGCTAGGAGGAAACTCTATAGTGGGGGAACCGGACTTCCAGTTGGCTCCAGAATTGAACAGGGGCCTTCTGGTTAGGACCTTTGTGGCCCTTCAAGTGTTTTAAGGTTGCCGACCCCTGTGTTAGGACATCATCATGTAAACAATGCCATAACCGTTAACCATTTTTGGCACAAGTATGTAAGTCAAAGCCTTTGCACCCCGAGGTCATGACACAAAATTTCATCATGTGCCCCATTTGCAACCCACGTAAGTTCATGGATATCTCACACTAAGAGTAATCGGAGAGCTTTAGGCTTGGCTTCATCTGTGGTTTATAAGCCGCCTTGCGTGGAATCCGATTTATCCAGTAAGCCATGTCTGAACTGGTCCATCAAATCAGAGAATTCAGAACTGATGAAAAATGTGCAAGGCCAGGCTGTTAATAGACTATGACTATGAGTAGACTATGAGTAAAGAGTATGACTCTTTATTACTTACTGAATCCTAGGCAACAACACTGGTTTATAGGAAGTAACTAGCAGGTGATAATTGTCCTCCATAGCATCTTATGCTGAAGGCTTCTAGTTGAATGCATTAGTTCATACGGTCAAGTGGGATAGGGGCATAAGGTTTGATCCAGTTTGCTCTTCCTACATTTTTATTAAGAGCTTTCTAGAGATACTTGGTAGCCCATGGGTCAACGCTCCGACTGACGAACCCAATCAAAGCAAGCACGGTTGAGACCATCCTTAATGCAAAACTTTAATGAGTACATCATGTCAGCAAAGATAAAGGCAAAACCAGATCTGACTATTTCCCGCGCAAATCCACATACAAGTGGAAAATTCAAGTTTTCCCTTCCGCCCCCTCCCTCCCCATTAGGCCAGGTCACATTGTCCAATGGAGACTTCTAGTATTGTTGTGAGAAAATCTTTCACGGCTCTGGTAAAACGCCTGCCGAAATGTCCTTAGTTCCCATGGTTGGCATCTTGATGTCTGGAGCTTCGTTCTATCTCCCCCTTCCCTCCCACCCTAGTTTGTTGGCAAACTGAGAAGCGACAATAGTTGCAACAGCAAAAACGCCATTTGAAGCCTGACACCGTGTTTGTTGTGTTGCTGCTACCGCCTCCATGTGAAAGAGTCGTTTCAAGTGGGCTCTGATCATTGATCTAGTTCAGGGGTCGGCAACCTTAAACACTCAAAGAGCCACAAAGGTCCTAACCGGAAGGGCCCCTCCCCTTCAATTCTGGAGCCGACTGGAAGTCCGGTTCTCCCACCATAGAGTCTCGTCCTAGCATGGCATCCTTTTTCCTTTATCTGTCCTAACCGAAAACCCTATCAAATGTGGAGCTGATCGGTGACAGAGAGCCTCAGCAGAGGGATGAAAGTGCCACATGCGGCTCCAGAGCCACGGGTTGCTGACCCCTGATCTAGTTAATGCTGACCGTGGTTAACAGCTATGCTGGCAAACTCTTAAACCGATTAAGGTAAGAAGATAGAATTTGCCCCAGGAAGTAAAACTGAAATAATTCAATGACTCTTCATTATATTCACCATGATCTTCAGGGGAAAAAAACTTAATTTCAGCACTTCCCGAAGCCAAATTATGAGTGAAATATTATTTGTGATTATACAGTTTTAATGATTACTTAGCCTTTATTTTTTTCACTGCTTTTTAACCTCCCAAGTATTCAGTTGGCATATGATTTGAGTTTTTAGATATCGTCTACAAGTTTTCCTTACATAAACCTTGCCAGAGTTGGTTTGTGTATTCTAGGAATCCTGGCTTCTAGGAATCCTGGCTTAAGAAATCATGATGTGAACAAACAAGGTTTGCTTACAGAGCATTCCTCTTTCCTTGAGAGCATCCAACCAAACCATAACGGATAACTTCTTGTTATATACAAGTCCACAATTACTGTTAAATGGACCCAAATAGGTCAGGGTGGCAAGCCAGCTCTAAACTAAGATTGTTTGCTCAAATTCTGCCTTGATTTCTCCTTACATGATATGCAGCCATGCCTAGGAGATTATTCCTAAAACATTTGTATTGAATGAGCAACTTACTGTAGGTTGCAATGCTTTCAATTTAATGGATCGATTGAAATAAATCAAAGTGAACATTCTTGTTTTTAGGAAAAAAAAAACCTGAGGCGCTCTAAACCTAATACCTTGTTTTCTTGATTTCTGACGTTCATTTAGGATGTGTGCAGTATTTGGTGGGATCTATTGCCTCCGGCACTCCATAAAGTGTCTTGTGTTAGACAAAGAACTTCAAAGGTAAGTCTTGAGCGAGGTAACCTTCTCCCTCGTTTATAAAACGCAACTACGAGATGAAAAATGCCAGGGTCTTATTTTTTTTAAAAAACGATTCTTCAAAGATCTTCCTTGGTATTAATAACACATCAACCTTGATTAAAAATAATTTGTGTATAGGTCCTCCAGAACTAGGAAAGTGGGTTTAGAATAAAGAAACTAAATTAATTTCCCTCTGATATTACTGCAGCCTCCTGATCATCCAAGCTTGGAAGACAGATCATTTCAGTTGCCGGGGGTCTGGTGATGAGTGATGTTAGTTTTCCTTGTGGCCTTACCTACTCTAATTGATTTTCATCAGATGACAACAAAGCCCTCTGTTATTGCATTTTTAAAAATGAAGCTCACCTAAAGATTCATCAGATTAATCTTTGCTGATAATGCATGTCACTCTAAGAGAAAAAGCTTTAATGAGTTTTTAGGTAGATTGTTGTCATAAACTACGCTGCCCTCTTAGCCTAGAATGAATTATTTTTCCACCAGGATTGGGCTTTTTGAACAACTTTTTTTTTGTAAAGTTGGAATCAAATCATCGGATGTTTGGGGGCTGCAAAATTTATGCCAATAGGATGGTGCAAAGCATAAAACATGACCAGCTTTGACCATGCAGAGCTGGCAGCAGATTCGGACAGTGAGGAGGTTGGGGAGGAACGTGGGCCAGTTCTGGAGTCTGGGGAAGGCTTGGACGATGCCTCTGAATTGGAGGGAGAGTGGGGGCCAAGGCCATCTGGTAATTCTTTGTTGCCTCCGGAGTCTCCGGAGTCTGACATCAGTGAGGCAGAGGAACAGCAGGAGCCTGTTTCCAGTGTGCACATGCACAGAGCTGCCAGTTGACAGGAACAATTAAGAAAACAGGGTCGACTTGGGAGTAAGGCTTGGAGATGATTGGCCCCTCCCATAAGACATAAAAGAGAAGCAGAACGGGACATGAGCGTTTGCAGGAAGCAATTAGTTCATCTGGTCGGGAAAAGCTCTGGAAAAACTCTGTTTGACTATAATATCACAAGAGTGGGAATGACTGTATGGCTCATTTACCTTTCTGGTTTCTAGGTATAGAACTAGGATAGAAGTCTTCAAACTTGGCAACTTTAAGACCTGTGGATTTCCACTCCCAGAATTCCTCAGCCAGCCGTTTCTGGAAGTCCACAAGTCTTAAAGTTAACAGGCTTGGAGATCCCTGAATTAGGATAATGGAGTAGCTTCAGATGGGGTTCTGTTAGTGTGACTCCCATCTGTGTTTTGTTGCTTCCCATGCAGAACTGGGACTGGAAGGGTAGGGGATGTAGCCTTCCTCTACCCCAATGGTCGGCAACCTTAAACACTCAAAGATCCATTTGGACCCATTTCCCACAGAAAAGAAAACACCGACTCACAAAACCCTTTTGACATCCAAAATGAAGAACACTGCTTATATTGTTTTTTTACCTTTAAGCTATGTACAAAAAAACTATAATGTGTTGCATTTATGAAATCAGTGAACTGCTACAGAGAAAACAAAAACATTTTGAACTCCGAAAAAAAAAGATGGGTCAAAAAGCTCAATAAATCACGTGTCAGTGGGTGTCGCACATTGGCAGTTTTGATGCATATTTTGAGTGACAGGGAGCTGCAGCAGAGGGATGAAAGACCCACATGTGGCTCCAGAGGTTGCAGACCCCTGCTCTACCCTACACATAGCAGCTCCAACTCATCAAAATGCTACCCTTACATTGTTAAATCAAAAACATAAAACCGCATCTTGGAAATTCTTATCAAATTGTCACTGAAAAAAAAAATAGATGGGATGTTAGTTGATTCAAAAAGTGTATTTAGATGTGGTTGACCATGCCATGCACCACAGCATCTGTGAGTTATTGCTATATCCTGTAGATACCCTGTATCCCCCAAAATAAGACATCCCCTGATAATAAGCCCAATCGGGCTTTTGAGCGCATGGCAATAAGGCCAAGCGCTTATTTCAGGGTTCGAAAAAAAGCATGGTTGGGAGCTGCTAATAGTCATTCAGCAACATCTGGAGGGCCACCGAATGTCAAGTGAAGACAGTTACATAGGCATGCTATTATTAATAAGACAGGCAGATTAATTAATCCGTTCGTTGCTTATATATTTGTCCATACACACATTACCTACAACCAGAAAAATTAGAACTACTATAGCCCTTTGCCAACCAAAGTATGTATACATTGTATGAATGTATGAATACAATGTATGAATGCTCTAAAGTATGTAGATCAGAGGTGGGCTTCAAAATTTTTTACTACAGGTTCTGTGGGCGTGGCTTGGGGTGTGTGTGGCCGAGGAAGGATACTGTAAAATATCCATTCCCTCCCCATTCCAGGGAAAGGATACTGCAAAATCCCCACTCCCTCCCAATCAACTGGGGCTCGGGAGCCAGAGAATAGAAGGGGGCGGGGCCAGTCAGAAGTGGTATTTACCAGTACTCCGAACTACTCAAAATTTCCACTACCGTTTCTCCAGAACTGGTCAGAACCTGCTGAAACCCACCTCTGATGTAGACCCATCTGTACTTAACCTACTATGTGAATTGTTTGGGTGGATTATACTTCTCCAGACCGAGAAGGTGAGATTTGCAGCAAAATGTTGACAGTGGCAAATCACTTCCATACTGTTCCCGTGAAAATTATACAGATGTGCCGATGAAATAGCTAAAAGTCAAACTTGATTCAAGAGGCTTTATCTTTTAAAGGTTTTTTTCCCCCCAGCTCTAATGATAATCAGATAAGTTTGGGATGAGCCTACTTGGGGAAAAAATAGGGTTCTATAGGTAAGGACCCAGTGGCTCAGTGGCTAAGATGTTGAGCTTGTCGATCAAAAGGTCGGCAGTTCAGCGGTTCGAATCCCTAGCGGCACAGAATGGGGTGAGCTCCCGTTACTTGTCCCAGCTTCTGCCAACCTAGCAGTTCAAAAGCACGTAAAAAAATGCAAGTAGAAAAATAGGGTCCACCTTTGGTGGGAAGGGAACAGCGTTCCGTGCGCTTTTGGCGTTGAGTCATGCCGGCTACATGACCACAGAGATGTCTTCAGACAGTGCTGGCTCTTCGGCTTTGAAATGGAGATGAGCACCGCCCCCTAGAGTCAGGAACACATAGCACGTATGTGCAAGAGGAACCTTTACTTTTACCTATAGCTAATTGATGACCATGTCGATCCACATTGTTGTCGTAAAGATAAATGTAATGCTGGGTTTAAAATGCATTTTTTTCCTGTTGCTTTGTTGAACAAATACATTTGAAATGCAATCCAATCTCCGCATCTGTGGGAAAAGGTGAGTGTTGTAGAGTTTTTAAAAGGGGGGATGGAATAATTAAGAAGCTACAGTAATTCCGTTTCAAGGAAATGTAAAATTTGGGGAAACTCAGCTTAGGAAAAAAGAGTAGCTAAGGGAGGATATAATATAGGCGTATAAAATTATACATGCTCCATTACACCCCCGAAATCTGGGATAATACAATTAAGTTGAGGGGAGGATTCAGAAAAGATAGGCCCAAGAGCTTCCTCCTACGCAATATAGTCAACATGTTAAATTTGGTACCACCAGAGCCGGACTGAGTTCATGTATTATGCGAATACAATGTTTTGCTTAACTATAACTATCTAATAGTTAATAACATTAAGAAAACTAAAATCATAGCATCCAGCCCTCTCAATTCCTGGCAAATAGATGGGGAAATCTATTTGCCAGGAAAATAAATAGATTTTATTTTCCTGGGTGCCAAGATCACTGCAGATGTAGCTAAGAAATTAAAAGACGCTTGTTCCTGGGGAGGAAAGCTATGGCAAATCTAGACAGCATACTAAAAAGCAGAGACATCGCCCTGCCAACAAAAGTGCGTATAGTCAAGGCTATGGTTTTCCCAGTTGCAACGTCTGGCTGTGAAAGTTGGACCTTAAGGAAGGCTGAGCGCCAAAGAATTGAGGCCTTTGAACTCTGATGCTGGAGAAGACTCCTGCAAGTCCCTTGGACTGCAAGGCGTTCAAACCGGTCAGTCCTAGAGGAGATCAACCCTGACTACTCTCTAGAAGGCCAGATCCTGAAGATGAAACTCAAATCCTTTGGCCACCTAACGAGAAGGAAGGACTCACTGGAGAAGATCCTAATGCTGGGAACGATTGAGGGCAAAAGAAGAAGGGGACGGCAGAGAATGAGGTGGCTGGATGGAGTCACTGAAGCAGTTGGTGTGAGCTTAAATGGACTCCAGAGGATGGCAGAAGATAGGAAGGCCTGGAGGAACTTTGTCCATCGGGTCGCGATGGGTTGAACACAACTTTGCAACTAACAACAACAACAACAAACTATCTAATCTATAGTAAATATATTGTAAAGTACCTGAAGGCAGAGCAAGAAGCAACAGATGAAAGCTTATGAAGGAGAGATACAACTTAGAAATAAGAAGAAATTCCTGACAGAACAATTACCGTACTAGAAGACGCACAGGAGTGTAAGACGCACCTTAGTTTTTGGGGAGAAAAATAAGAAAAAAGCTGATTGGTGGGTTGATCGGCCTCCTGGAATATCCCCAATCAGCTGTTCCCAGAGGTGAATTTTAGCAACAGGTTTGGTTGTGAGCTCTGAGCTTTGCTTTTTCAGCTTCTGAAATCTTTGTTTCAGAGGCTTTTTTTAGAAGCTCCGTTTTGGAGGCTTTTTTTTTTTCCTGAAGCTCTGTTTTGGAGGCTCTTTTTTTTTTTTTTTTTTTGAAGCTCCATTTCAGAGGCTTTTTTTTGGAAGCTCTGTTTTGGAGGCTTTTTTTTCTGAAGTTCCATTTCAGAGGCTTTTCTTTTGAAGCTCTGTTTCAGAGGCTTTTTTCAGCCTCTGAAACCTTCGTTTGAGAAGCTGAGTGGGGCTACATTTGGAGTATAAGACACACCCAGTTTTTCATCCTCTTTTGGGGGGGGGGAAAGGTGCGTCTTATACTCCAAAAAATACAGTATTTAGTGAAACAGTTTGCTCCAGAAGGTGTGGGTGCTCCATTACTGGAGGTCTTAAAGAAGAGATTGGACAGACATTTATCTGGAATAATATAAGGTGCTGTGCTCAAAGCAGGGGACTGGACTAGAAGACCTCTGAGGTACCTTCCAACTCTTGTTTTTCTATTTCCATTTCCAATTCTATTCCATTCCATCCCATTCCATTCTATTCATGAAGCGGCTAAATTCACAACACTAATCCAAAAATCAAATAAGTCACATTTTTTTGCTTTGAATCAGGTTGTCGTGACGGCCAACCAACTGATCTGAGAAGGAAGGTTAGAAAAAAATCCACCGAAGATTAGACTTGCATCAATAGCTCCAGTGCTCTCTGGAATACGAGCATGAAGATGTCACAGCTCCCATGTCCCCGTTGTACACTTTGGACAAAGTGTACAGAGGTAGAATTTGGAACCAAGACAGGCTTTTGATTTGATTCATCAGGCTCTTCACGTGTATTTATGGCAGTCACATCTTGAAGGTTGGAAATCAGATGACTGACGATTACCAGACTTTGCTTGCCCAAAGACTCCCACTCAACTCCAAGTGTAGAAGAAGGACAGGCAGAAGCTGGGGATGGAGTCAAGAGAGTAATCAGCCTTCCCATATGCCAGGCGTGTCAAACTTAATTTCATTGAGGGGCCGCATCAGCAGTGGTGGCTTTTGGATTATGTTACTACCGATTCACCGTGCGTGAACACACTCACTTCATGTGGGCACACCCGATTCGCATGCACGCCTGCCTTCCGCGCACCTGCCCGGCCTGGCCTCAAAAATGTGCCTAAATAGCATAGCATAGGCAGTGATGGCTAATCTTTTTGCTGTCGCGTGCCAAAAGCGGGGGGAGTTTGGGGAAGTTGTGTGTGTGTGTGTATGCTCACACCCATAATTCAATGCCCCTGCACTCCCCCCGCTTTTGGTACGCAACAGTAAAAAACAGTTAGTGGTGGGCCTGGTAGGCACGTTTTTTGCCCTCCCCAGGCTCCAGAGCCTTCCTTGGAGCCTGGGGAGGGCAAAAACAGCCTCCCCCACCCTCCCAGAGGCCGGAAATGGAGTTTCCCAACTTCCGATGGGCCTGGAAGGCCCGAAAATCAGCTGGCTGGCGCACGCATGCACACTGGAGCTGAGCTAGAGCAACACTCGCATGCCCACAGATATGGCACTTGCATAGGGCAGGACCACCCACGATTTCCGCTACCAGTTTGGGTGAACCCGTCCAAGCTGGCTGAATACCACCTCTGCGCATCAGGGTTGTGTTTGACTCGGAGGGCCAACTGGCCCGAATACTCTGCCAATAAAAACGGGCTCCCAAGCTCTATTTTTGGCTGCGACAGCCTCTTGCAAGCGAAAACAGAGCTCAGGGGGACCCCGCGCAGTCCTTACAAGCTCCGTTTATGGCTGGGACAGCATTCTGCAAGCCTCTGCCAGTGAAAATGGAGCTCATGAGGGCCATGTGCGGCCCTCCCGAGCTCTGTTTGCACTGACAGAGGCACTGCGGGTCGGTCCTTCGCTGTTTCCAGGGTGGCCCCATGGGCCAGATCTAAGCACCCCGCAGGCCGGATCCGGCCCCCAGGCCTTGAGTTTGACACCCCTGCTGTAAGCAGTCTAAGTCCAACCCTTCCTGAATTCCACTGATTCTTTTTCTAGTGTCAATTCCTCTGTTATAGGCATGAGCAATACCTTAACTAGAAGTTAACATGTGGTCTCGATTTTCTGCCTTTACCTAAGCAGAAAGGAAGTTGGGAAGTTTCTTCTGGTCCACAGAGCTCCATGTTCTGGACGATACAGAAGTTCCGTCTTTGTATCATGCGGCTTTCTATTTGGCAGGTCTCCTGGTCCTAAGGAATGGTTGAACCATATGGTGGAATTGGACTAATAAACTTGGCTCTCCCCACACTTAACATTTGTCCTTCCAAGAGGACATTCTCTATTATTGCAGATAAGGCTCGTGTCCCCAGAAGTGTGAGTATCTGCATTTAGATCTTAAAATAATGCCAAGGAGAGGGAACGAGGGAATAAAGTGTTTATATCTATAAAGATAAAGGTTCCCCTCGCACATATGTGCTACTCGTTCCCAACTCTAGGGGACGGTGTTCATCTCTGTTTCAAAGCTGAAGAGCCAGCACTGTCCCAAAGACATCTCTGTGGTCATGTGGCCGGCATGAATCAGAGCCAAAGGCGCATGGAATGCTGTTACCTTCCCATCAAAGGTGGCCCCTATTTTCCTACTTGCATTTTTTACCTGCTTTCGAATTGCTAGGTTGGCAGAAGCTGGGACAAGTCACAGGAGCTCACCCTGTAATGTGGCACTAGGGATTCGAACCGCTGACCTTTCGATCGACAAGCTCAGCGTCTTAGCCACTGAGCCACCGCATTCCTAAATTACATCTATAGTCAGTCCTAATTAAACCAAGAATTGTATTTCTGCTAATGCAGCCAAAAGCCAATCAAATTTGTTGCCTGTTTGGAATTTTTATTTTTATTTTTTGCCTTTAGGGTGCTGAATATTGCATTTCCTTCCTGGTTAGCTTCCTTTCCCCCTTTTAATTTAAACTTTTTTATGGTACATAGCTATTGTTTATGGAGTTTCACTTCCACGAGGTTTAAAATGTTTCAATTTGTGTTTGTGGGTTTTGTGATCTACATTTAAAAAACCATCATCCCTGTTTTGCTTCCAGCTTAATTTTTTCCAAAGAAGCCGCCGGCCTCCAAGCGAAATGACAAATGTAAATTTTATCTTTTCACAATAATAATTAAAAAATATAGCAAACACTGTAATTTACATATCTTTCCTGAATTATTGCTTGCTGGCTTTGTCAGTGCTGGTAAGTCCATTTCAAGGATGTCGCCCTTAGTCCATTAGTTTGGATAATGAGCCCTATAAAGTACATTTATAACTGGTGGCACTTGGCAAGGAGATGGATTCTAATTTTCATCCTTTTATCTAGACACATTGAAGAAGGTCAATGGAGGTTCTGTATGATTCATTGTCTGAACAGATATCAGATGACAGAGAGACCTGATAATGTCATTGTATAAGTGGCTTCCTTATTTGAGCCTGGCACTTGAAAGAATTCTTCTGCTGATCCTTTTTTTTTTAAAAAAGTAAAGATCAGTTTTAAGAGGAATGTTTTCTTTTTCTCTGCTCGTGAACAAATCTCTGGCATTAGCCATTGTTGAATGATGAAGCAAGAATATATATATGTATATGTATATGTATATGTATATGTATATGTATATGTATATGTATATGTTTTCTGAGGTTTTCGCGGGTGTTTGTATGTAGGTCTTTGGTTATTCAGGTCTTCTCCCGCGTAGAATTGGAAGTATCTTGGCGACGTTTCGACGAAGTCTCATTTGTCATCTTCAGGCTGGTGTTCATGGCTTCATGGAAGCACAAAGCCGAGAACACCAGCCTGAAGGTGACGAATGAGACTTCGTCGAAACGTCACCAAGATACTTCCAATTCTACGTGGGAGAAGACCCGAATAACCAAAGACCTCCGTATATGTGTGTGTATGTGTATGTGTATGTGTATGTGTATGTGTATGTGTATGTGTATGTGTATGTGTATGTGTATGTGTATGTGTATGTGTATGTGTATGTGTATGTATGTATATATATATATATATATATATATATATATATATATATATATATATATATATATATATATATATATATATATATATACTGTATTTTTCAGACTATAAGATACTCTGAGGTATAAGACGCACCTAGCTTTTGGGGAGGAAAACAAGAGGGGGAAAAAATCTGCCTCTGCCTCTCAGCAATTTGCCTCCTTGCAGCAAACAGCAAACAGCCTGGTCAACTTCAACACAGCCCGATTTAGCACAAACAGCTGATTGTCGGTTGGATCGGAATGGAATACAGCCTATCAGCTGTTCCAGGCTGCAGGGATCGCTACCGCCCATTGCTGCTGTCACCGCCCATTGCTGCTGCTGCCTCTGTGCACCCCATTTTCGGTCCATTCCAGGAGGCAGGGATCGCCACCGCCGCTGCCTATCCCCGCCGCCTGGAATGGGCTGAAAACAGGGCGCATGAAGGCCGAAAATGGGGCTCGTGGAGGCAGCAATAGGTGGCAGCGGTGATGGGTGGTGGCAGGCGGTGGCGATCCCCGCAGTCTGGAACAGCTGATAGGTGGTATTCTGGGAGGCCAATCCAACCGCCAATCAGCTGCTTGTGCTAAATCAGGTTGTGGCTGAAGCTGATCAGGCTGTTTGCTGTTTGTTGCAAGGAGGCAAATTGCTGAGAGGCAGAGGCCGAAGAGTGGGTGCTGGGGGTTGGGCGGGGTTTCAGCAACATTTGCTGTGTAAGACGCACAGACATTTCCACCCACTATTTTTGGGTGGAAAGTGTGTCTTATACACTGAAAAATAAGGGCATATACTCTTTCTGCGAGTTCAGTTCTCACTAAGCTCAAGGTTGACTCAGCCTTCCATCCTTCCGAGGTAGGTAAAATGAGGACCTGGATTGTGGGGGCAATAAGTTGACTTTGTATAAAATAAAACACTGCTTAGGGGGGCCAAAAAGCCCTTCTAAGCAGGTATATACAAAAGTATGAAGGCTATTGCTTAACGCATTGTAAGCCGCCCTGAGTCTCCGGAGAAGGGCGGCATATATAAATCGAACAAACAAACAAACAAACGAGCAAACAAACAAACAAATAAAATGTTCAAATGAAAGGAAACATATTGGTTAGGGTATTTTTTTTTAATATAGTCTGTAAATATTTTATATTCCTCAATCTAGCAATGACACAGATTATTTTGCTTTTAAAAAACTTTTGCCGCTTATTTTCCAACAGGTGTAAAGCGGTCATCGATCATTTCGGTCAAAGAATCAGTGCAAGTTATTTTGTTGTGGAGGATAGTTACCTTTCAGAAAAAATATGCAAAAACGTATCATACAGGTAAATATCGACATGAGAATAACTTTAACAGGGCATGCTTACTCAGAAGTAAATCAGCCGGACCTAAGTTCAGATACACTTTTCATTTCATGTATCCTCATGTTCTGGTTTTAGAAGTTTTAAATTTGTGGCTATCCATCTCAGTCTCAACGATTAATTTTGTCAGGTTCTCCGGATTACTGTGAAGTTACTGCAGATTGGTCAGAAAAAAAATTTCTATGTAGACCAATTTCCTCTTGCAGCCTCTACCTAGTTACTCGGATGCAGGGGTGGGCTTCAAAAAATTTAGCAAGGGGTTCTCTGCCCGTTTGCTGGGTGGGCGTGGCCATGGTGGGTGTGGCCTAGTCAGCCTTCTGCACCACTGGGGGGGGGGGCGTTTTTGCCTTCCCTGGGCTCTGGAAGCTTTCTTTGAGCCTCAGGGAGGGCCAAGATTGAGATTTGGGGGTTCTCCAAACTGCACAGAATCTTAGCGAGAGTTTCTCCCAAACCTCTGCAAACCCCTAGCAGCTCACCCCTGCTCGTATGTGACTTATATATATTTAGTATATCAAACCTTGTAAAAATCAGCCAGTTTTACGTCCTGGGGGACACCCTGGGTTCAAAATTAGTCTTCATTTTGAAAATCAATCTGAAAAAAGGTCCGCTAATATATTAAATGTTATCTTCCCTCTCCTAGCATATGGATGGCCCACCTGTTTTTCTTTAGTGTCAAGCATGCATGCAGATATAGGCACAATCCTGGTCAGAGATGAAATGTTGGAGCCCAGATAAATATAACATAGAGGAGACAAGGATAGGATGGCTTGAATTCTCGTATTGTATTTCCATTCTTGACAAACCTTCACCCCCTGTAAGGTTAAATAAACATTTCTTCATCTCATATTTCATTCCTTATCTATTAGCAAAAACATCCATAAAACTGGCTGGAATATTTTTGGAGCTGAAGTCCTCTTGTTTTAATTTTGCCAAGATCGAGAAATGCTACCCTGTTTTCCCGAAAATAAAACCTCCGTGGATAATAAGACCAATCGGGCTTTTGAGCGCATGCACTAAAATAAGCCCTCCCTGAAAATAAGCCCTCCCCGAAAATATTTAACTGCATGCTCAGCTGGTCCTCGCCATTTCCTCTGGTTAGGGTTAATGAGACAGAGCTGGAAATCAGGTAAGATGGTAAGACGGTAAGAGGAGCCCCATTTTGCTCCATGCGCCCCAAAATAATAAGACCTCCTCGAAAATAAGGCCAAGCGCTTATTTCGGGGTTCAAAACACTATAAAACAGGATCTTATTTTCAGGGAAACACAGTATGCCAGTGGATCCTGCAGTGAGCAGGGGATTGAATAAGATTAAGTCGATCTTAATCATGATACCTGCCTGTCTTCTAGTATTTGAGTGGTTGGCATAGAGAAGAGGAGACTGACTTATTCTCCAAAGCACCAGAGGGCAGAACATGAAATAAATGGGTACAAGGTTATTAATGAGAGATCCAACCTACAAATAAGGAGACATTTTCTGACATTGAGAAAAATTAATCAGTAGCGTAGCTTTTATTTATTTCATATGGTGTAACAGAATTGAGCGGTGTGGTGCCCTAGAGCGAGGAGCTCTCGCCTCACAATCAGCAGGCTGTGAGTTCAATCCTAGGTAGAGGCAGATATTTCTGTCTCCGGGCACACTGAGAATGTATCTGCTGAACAAAACTCTGCATTGGTGACAGGAAGGGCATCCGGCCAGTAAATACTCTTTTTTTTTTTAATTTTCAAAACAAACTTTATTTAACTTTCAAATGTATACAAAAGCAGATAAAACCCATATTAAAATATCCATGTCCATAAATCGTAGTCAATGATGAAATTCGTTTCTACTCTCTTAAGTATCTATATGTGATTACTATACATATACACATATATATACACACATTATACCATTCATTGCTTGTCCCATTTTCATCCACATGCCTTTTGTCGGTGAAGTCATCATGGGTACTTATATAAGGTTATCATACAAATACCTTTCCAATTTTCATTCTTAATTTACAATTCACTAAGAGTATAATAACATATATTGCTCGTTCAAATTAGCTTTCATATTCAATTAAAAGTATCATTATCCATTTTGTCTTTCTTTGATCCAATCGTACCATCTGTCCCATACCCTAGAATATTTTGAGCTTTCCTCATTTTTTAATTTCTGCGTTAATTGATCCGATTGCCAGTAAATACTCAATTCCATTCAGTTGCCCAGACTCAACCCCGCAAGGGATTATGGGGTCGCTAAAAAAAGATGATATGGTGTAACAGAATACAATATTAACCGTTATTATTTTCGGCTCACATGCTGCTTAGAGATCCTTATGAGATCCACCAACCAGAATGCTATTTAGCCGTGAAAAAGTCACGTAGCCTGGGGCGCACCATGCTGGTCTACATTGCACCCCAAAGGGATAGCTTGCCCGCTGGAGTTGTGGATACTCCACCACTAGAGGTTTTCAAGAAGAGACTGGATGGCCATTTGTCCCGAAAGGGTATAAGGCTGTGATGGGGAACCTTTGGCATGCAGATCCCACTCTGCTGGCACGTGCGCTGTTGCCCCAGGTCAGATCTCTGCGGCGTTTCTTGTGTGAGCTTCCGTTTCCCTGCAAACAACGAAACAGAAACTCATGAAAGAAAAAGATCTTACCTGTTGCCGCACTGCCGGTGTTGGGATGCCCCGCCTCCCACCAGCTGGCTGGTCTTCAGGTCTCTTCTGTGCATGCTCACATGTGTATATGTTTGCACATGCATATGTTTGTGCATGACCGTGCATGCACATGTTCATGCATGTCCTCAGATGCATGCATTCACGTGTTCGTGCACCTTTCAGTTTGGGCATGGGCGCACACAGAGTTTGGGCACTCAATGTCTAAAAGGTTCCCCATCCCTGGTATAAGGTCTTCTACTTGAGCAGAGCGTTGGACTTGAAGACCTCCAACTCTGTTCTTCTATGTTCTATTAATAAAATAGCAGGCTTTTGGTTGAACACAGCTCTCTCTGGCAAGCTCGGGGTCATCAATTAGACCTGGAGCAGAAGGAGATAATCCTAGTGCCCTTCCTTGGTCCTTGACATGGATAGTCTAACCATCTGGAAGCCACTTGCCCACTCGCACTGGGGCTTCTTCTCAACGTTTCCCACTGCCACGGCATCCTTGATGATCTCTTCAGTTCTCCAAGCGGCTTGCACAAAGCAGGAGAAGGCAGTTGGGAGCTTTCAGGGAGCTTTAATCATAGGCACGTACGACAACTTCTGGTTGGCATTTGAATGACTGCGCATTACAGCAACCGGGGGTAACCGCTTGCACGCTCGCTCTCCGCCCAGCGATTTGCGGTTGGAAATAACTTCAAGATGGCTAAACATCACATTCCGTACGGAGTCCTCGGTGTCTTCATTACATTTTGATGGCTATTAAGCAAGCGCTGTAACCTTTATATAAGCCTGATTTGAGTCATTATTAATTTCTTAACTTAAGCAGGCCATATGTGAAAATGTCATTAACCGTGTTCAGACTGCCGAGTGTAGAACATTACTTGCATTGGGGCAACGTGTGCTGTTTTTGATGGAAACCAAATGTGGATCCATATGCCTCATTATTATTATTATTATTATTATTATTGGTTAATCTGTAGTGAGATTCACAGTCTTTGAGGCTGGTTAATAGCTCAGCTATTATTATTATTATTATTATTCATTAAACAGGAAACTCAGTCAACTGAACATTTAAAAATGCATTACAAATATCATTGACTGGTGCTAATGGTTGAAACGGCTTGCTGCCAGTATCCTACATATCAACCAAGTACATTATTATTATTATTATTATTATTATTATTATTATTATTATTTAATCTGTAGTGAGATTCACAGCCTTTGAGGCTGGTTAATAGCTCAGCAGCTCGCGTCCTAACCAAGGACCTAGGAACTGTTAAGGTATCGTCGGAGGATGTAAGCTGTTCCGAGTAAGGTGGTTTTTTGTAGAATCAAAATGTTCAAGTCCGGTAAATTTAGAATTTCTAAATAGCGGGGTAGCCCTTTGGGTATTGCTCCAAGGGCTCCAATTATTATTATTATTATTATTATTATTTTATTTATTAAACATGAAACTTGGTCAACTGACACATCATCACAAACACCATTGACTGGCCCTGATGGTTGATACAGGTTGCTGCCAGCATCCTAGGTATCAACCAAGTATTTTCTTAAAATGTACAATGTTCCGAGTAGCACAGTTTTTTGCAGTTCCGCTGGTGTTATTGTAGGAAGTTGCAATTTCTTGACGTATTTTATAAAATTCTTGGACATGGCACCAAGTGCCCTGATGACAATGGGTATCATCACTGTGACATGTTTCATCCATAATTGAGTCGTTTCAATGGCCAGGTCGCGATATTTTGTGATTTTTTTTTCCCCCAGTTCTTTTTCTTTGACTCTGGCATCTCCTGGTTCAGTGATACCAATAAATTGTACACTTTGATTTTCGACAACTGTGATATCTGCTGTGTTGTGTTGCAAATGACGATCCATCTGTATTTGAAAGTCTCACAAGATCTTCACCACCTCATTTCCAACAACTTTTTCAGCATTATTTATTATTATTGTTGTTGTTGTGATGATGAGGATGGTTGATGATGGAGCTTTCCTTATTCACTTTCAGGCAGATCTCCAGAGCAATTCTCATAACTGATCGATCCATACAGAATAATGATAGCTCTGATCAGCAGGTGAGCCCCCACCCCCACCCCTCGCCCTCCACGCAAGCTCATTTCCCCTTTCCTCAAGACCATCTAACATCCCGGATTAATTTTTGTCTAGTTAGTTATTTACAGTGTTTTGTAAAAACAGATTTGGCTTTGCCATCTCCGGATTCTTTGCTAGTTAATAAGAAGGCCTTAGGTCCCAGAACTCAAATTTTGGAAATATTAGTAAACATTTGATTGGCGGAATATTTGTTAGAAGTAAAAATGGATTCACATTTGATCCCATTGAAAATTGTTTAAAAAGTTACTCGTAGATCTCAGTTGACTAGATAAAAAAATGCACGTGGAACTTGGAAGACCAGGTGTTGGCATCTCAAGCTGAAGGAAGGATGTCCTCCTGGCTTTTTCACCATGCCGATTGGACAAATGGCGCCAAACTGGGGGAAATCTCAGTTGTGAGGGAGCATTGCTGAAATTAAACCTTTCTAGTCCCTCCCACAGGAACGTGGTGGCTCAGTGGCTAAGACGCTGAGCTTGTCGATCGAAAGGTCGGCAGTTCAGCGGTTTGAATCCCTAGTGCCACGTAATGGGGTGAGCTCCCGTGACTTGTCCCAGCTTCTGCCAACCTAGCAGTTCGAAAGCAGGTAAAAAATGCAAGTAGAAAAATAGGGACCACCTTTGGTGGGAAGGTAACAGTGTTCTGTGCGCCTTTGGCTTTTAGTCATGCCGGCCACATGACCACAGAGGTGTCTTCGGACAGCGCTGGCTCTTCAGCTTTGAAGCGGAGATGAGCACCGCCCCCTAGAGTCGGGAATGACTAGCACATATGTACAAGGGGAACCTTTACCTTCAATCCCTTCCATTTCCTTATGTCAAATGATCTGAAAAGAATTTCATGCATGGAGGTGTGGCCATACTGTGTGCGTGCATGTATGTATGTATGTAGGAGGTGTCTATAAGATCTTCTGTTTCCATTCCAGATTTCCATTTTGACTGTCCCGCCTCAGGAGAAAGGCCAGCCAGCTATTTGCCTTGTGGAATTGTGTTCTTCAGCTATGATCTGCATGAAAAATACATGTGAGTAGATCCAGTTTTCCCAGAGGTACTTCTGAACTCGAGATCAGACATGGAAGCCCAGGTTGTTTTATTGATAGGATCGGTACCAGAGATGGGAGAGAAGGAGCTTAAAGAAGAGACGGGATTAGAATCCCATCTTTACAGATGTATGCAAATCACCTTTTTGATAGGTTCCAATTGCAGATACTCATTAGTTATGCAACAGATTGTAGCAATCAATGTGATTGATTAGATTAATCTTGATCATCATCATGTTCTTCTTTTAATGACCCCATAATCCCTTGCGGGGTGGCGTATGGGTAACTGAATGGAACTGAGTGTTTACTAGCCGGATGTCCTTCCTGTTGTCAATGCGGAGTTTTTTCCCCATCAGCTATATTCTCATTGTACCCAGAGAGAGAGAAATATCTGCCTCTATCTAGGATCGAACTCACAGCCTGCTGATTATGAGGCGAGAGGTCCACCTCTAGGCCACCGCACCGCTCATTAGGTTAACCTTGATGATTAGATTAATTCATAGGTGTATTGAAATTTATTGTAAGGAATGGATAGGATGAAGTTATAAAATGGATCTATAAAATGGATCCCTGGAATTTTGGCAAGGGTTTGCTCTCCAAGCTTGTTTCAATTTAGTTTCTGAACGTTTCGTTACCAGACTAAGTAACACCATCAATAGTATTTTCTTGTGGATTTTCTTGTTTTGTGGATCCTTTGGATTAAATTAGGGGTGTCCAACCTTGGCAACTTTAGGAACGGAAATCTGAACTCTATATTGGCTGGGGAATTCAGGGAGTCAAAGTCCAGAAGTCTTAAAGTTACCAAAGTTGGACACCCCTGGATTTAAACAAAGGAGCTTAGTATCTAAAACTGTTATTTCAGCTTTAGTGCCTTTATAAAAACTTTGGGTTCCCAGTGCTCATTGTCAATCAGGGGTGAATTCTAAAATTTTTTACTACTGGTTCTTTGGGCGTGGCTTATTTTGTGGGCGTGGCTTGGTGGGGTGGTAATGTGACTGGGTGGGCATGGCCAACTTTTTTTTTTTTTAACTTTTAAAAGCATTTTTTTCTACAACCTTAAGAGGTTGCAGAAAAAATGCTTTCAGGAGCCTCTGACGATCAGGCAACTCAGCTGGCATCGCCAGAGGCTTTTAAAGGCATTTTTTTTTTCTACAACCTCTTCGGCCAAAGAGGTTGTAGAAAAAATGCTTTCAGAAGCCTCTGATGATCCCAGCTGAGCCGCGTGATCATCAGAGGCTTTATTTTTTAACTTTTAAAAGCATTTTTTTCAGCCGAAGAGGTTGTAGAAAAAATGCTTTTAAAAGTTTTTTTTAAAAAAAGTCTCTGATGATGGTGGGCAGGGTAAGCAAGCGGTGATCGGGCCGGGGACCGGTTCAGGGGCGTGGCCAGCCAATGTTATTTACCGGTTCTCCGATCTTCTGCAAATTTTTACTGTTTCTTGTGAGCCGGTGCGAACCGGGAGCAACCCACCACTGTTACCAATCCTTCACTCCTTTGTTTTTATCAATTGGATTGTGCTGAGTCCAGTCACAGTCAACCATCCGTCAGGATCAGAAATACCACACTTAAAACTGCATTGTTGTAAAGATTAGAGTAGAAACTGTTTTGAAAAGAAATAGAAATACTTTTTCGATTTCCCCCTGCTTTCCTATTTGTGGGAATAGTAGGTTACTTACATGCTGCGAATAAGACGTTTATTCCCTCCCTTTGTAGAAATTGCTGTCTCCACTTTTCAGCGTGGTCTCCCAGGGGTGGCCATTTCCCCCTTCCCTCCCAAAATGCTGCCAGTTCTCGGCCTGGAAACTTGGTGGGACTTCCTCCCCCTTTTGCAACCGACGTTGTAAATTGGGAAATTCTACTCTTAAGCGTAAGATGTCGTTCGCCTCATTACTTACCTGCACTTGAATCTCTCTGCCTATTTCTTCCCACTATTATTAAAATCGTTTTAATAAGCTTTGGAGTAAAGGCTCTAATTATGTATTTACACTTCAGGTCAACGGGACCGTTAATGCTCATTCATTAGAATGACAGATGGTTATCTTCATTTTTCAAAACTCCATAAGAAGACGCCACAGGATGGGAGCATTTCACACCAGCTCTATTTTTTTTAACCCCTCCTGAATTATAACTGCACTGCCAAATGCAAGTTGCAGGAAAATCCTTGGCAGGAATTCCCAGATGCTTGACTCAGCCCAGCTGGTTGAACTCTTAAGCTCAACGTAGGCTGAAGGGTCTCAGTCCCAGGAAGGGGGCAAAAAAAACAACAGGCGGTCCTTGACTTACGACCACAGTCGAGCTTGACATTTCTGTTGTTAAGCGAGACATTGAGTCAGTTTTGTCCCATTTTACCATCTTTCTTGCCACAGTTGTTAAGTGAATGCCTACAGCGGTTAAGTTAGCAACCCGGTCGTTAAACGAATCTGGCTTCTCCCTAGACTTTGCTGGTCAGAAGGTCGCAAACGGGGATTACGTGACCCCAGGACTCTGCAACCGTCATAAATACGAGCCAGTTGCCAAGGGTCTGAATGTTGATCACGTGACCGTGGGGGGAGGGGGGGTGTTGCAATGGTCATAAGTGTGAAAAACGGCCCTAAGCCACTTTTTCCAGCGTTGTTCTAACTTTGAATGGCCACTAAGCAAATGGCTGTAAATCAAGGACTACCTGTATTGCTTTTTAGGACGAAACCATGAAAACAGTTGAGAATATTGCAGAACGACTTTAGCTGTTCGGTATTCTAACCAGCCACTCTTTCCCCCAATAACTCCAGTTTGTTTTCAGTTATTTCACCTGCTCCGTTATCTCCAATAGTCCATCAGTATCCTGAACCACTGGACTGTTCTGAGTTTGGGTTTTGCTGATTAGAACAGCTTTGTAGAACAGCACCCTGCACTTACCTGGCATCCGAAATGGGCTGCGTAGAGACTCCTGGGAGGGGCGGGGCAGGATGGGCGGGGTCAGCCAGTCCTTGGAACAACCGGTTTGGCAAACAGTATTAAAATTAACTTTCTGTTTGCCCGAACCAGCTGAATCCCACCCCTGCTACCCTGTTTCCCCCCAAATAAGACATCCCCTGATAATAAGCCCAATTGGGCTTTTGAGTGCATGGCAATAAGGCCAAGCGCTTATTTCGGGGTTCAAAAAAATATAAGGCAGGGGCTTATTTTATTTTTTTTAATTTAATTTATATGCCGCCCTTCTCTGGAGACTCAGGGTGGCTTACAATGCGTTAAGCAATAGCCTTCATACTTTTGTATATACCTGTTTAGTAGGGATTTTGGTGCCCCCTAAGCGGTGTTCTTTTTTATACAAAGTCAGCTTATTGCCCCCCACAATCCGGGTCCTCATTTTACCTACCTCGGAAGGATGGAAGGCTGAGTCAGCCTTGAGCCTGGTGAGATTTGAACTTGCAATAATTTCAGGCTCCTGGTGGAGCAGAGGACTAAAGCGCTGTTAAATAGAACTTAGCTGTCAGCTGCCTGCAATTACTCCGAGTTCGAACCTCACCAAGCTCAAGGTTGACTCAGCCTTCCATCCTTCCGAGGTAGATAAAATGAGGACCCAGATTGTGGGGGCAATAAGCTGACTTTGTATTAAAAAGAACACCGCTTGGGGGGGGGGGCAAAAGCACTACTAAGCAGGTATATATAAAAGTATGAAGACTATTGCTTAACGCATTGTAAGCCGTCCTGAGTCTCCGGAGAAGGGCGGCATATAAATTGAACCAATAAATAAATAGATCACATGGCTTCCGCACGCAAACTGTCACCTTCACTTGCATTGCTTCCAAGCAGGCTGGGCTTCAACCCAAATCGTGATGAGTCATCAAAACATTCAAATAATTGAAATCGGCCGATTTAGGGATCCACACACGTTTGGCACTTGATTCAACCGAGATCCATCTCTTCCACCAGGCTTGCTGTTTAAACCTTCTTTGTTCATTTTTGTGGGATTTTTTGTGAGGGTGCGGGGGGTCCTTCTGTATCGTCGTTGGTCACCTTGAGTTTTCATTACCAATAGCAAGACAGGATATAAATCGAGCGAATGAATCGGCACCTTGAATAATCATTTTGCTCTTCCGTTCTTTTCACAGATTTGGTTCATTTGACCTGTCCTTCCGTTCGAACCGCTAAAGAAGACTTGACACACGTAGTGGAGCAGTTATTCAGTGTTGCAGAAACAGGTGAAGTGGTGGGGGGCAGTTTAAGATTAAATGATAATGAAGATTTGCCATTTTTCTTCCCATTCAAGGCGCCCGATACTCATTCTGTAATCATCGTCTGGCAAAATGGTTCTCTTCCCCCCCCCCCCCTTTGCTGCCAAATGTATGTCCCTGTAGGTTTTGTCTTTTTTTTTCCTTCATGAAGGGGACATGAAAGTTTCAAATCTTTCCCCCCCAAAATATTTCGCCATCTCTAAGGCAGGACTGGACAACTATGGCCCCTTTACGATTTGTGGACTTCAACTCCCAGAATTCCTGTGCCAGCCATTTTCAATGGAGGAAGAAGGAAGGAGGAGGAGGAGGAGGAGGAGGAGAAGGAGAAGAGGAAGCAGAAGGAGAAGAGGAAGGAGAAGGAGAAGGAGAAGAGGAAGGAGGAGGAGGAGGAGGAGGACAAGAAGAAGAGGAGAGGAGGAGGAAGAGGAGGAGGAGGAGGAGGAGGAGGAGGAGGAAGAAGAAGAAGAAGAAGAAGAAGAAGAAGAAGAAGAAGAAGAAGAAGAAGAAGAAGAAGAAGAAGAAGAAGAAGAAGAAGAAGAAGAAGAAGAAGTTGTTTTCTACTACTCTGTTATCACTAGCAGAGAGTTGAAATAAACCTTGGTAGATCCTTTGCTTCAAACAAAGCTTCTCAAACTTAAATTTTCTAACTTTTAACTGCGATCAAGAACTATCGGAGCCTAGACAGAAGGGGAGGGGAAAAAAAGCTAGGCTGCCTCTGAACATTTGCCTTCCCTTTTCTTTCCTCCCGGCTTCCCCTCCCCTTTCTTTCTTAGCATTAATCTTAATGTTTAAAATGGTCTAGTTTTGAAGTGATGTATTGTTTAGAAGCTGCCTGAAGTTCGTTCAGAGGAAGCCTCTGATCAGGAGAGTCCTCAGGTGCACTGAGGCACTGAGAAGGTAGTTTTCACTGACACATAGGCCTTTTTATCATCAAGATGAGGTAGTAGTCGTATTTTAATTAAAATGTCAGAACAAATACTGTTGGAGTTATTGAAAATGAATCACCAGATAAAGCGAGCACTGGGCCATGGCAGGTCAGAGAAGCAAAGTCACCTAAAGGAAAGGGACTTTATTCATTTTCCTGCCTAAATTATGAAGAAGTAACTTTTTTTTTAAAAAAAAATAGGAGCAGTAGGAACTTTTAATAATATTCGAGAAAGGGCTCCATTCTCTCCTGGCGGACGGACCCTCCCAAACGATACGAGGAAAAAATGAACTATTATTTTTGTGAACGGTTGTTTGAAGTTTACAGGCAACAATTTGTTCGCAGGCACAAATAAGACTCTGGATAATCTCCCTTGTTGATTGCTAGATGCTCTACCCCACCTATCTTTAAAAATATATATAACAATAATAATAACAATAATAATAACAACAATAACAATAATAATAATAAAATAATAAAAACAACATATAATATATAATATATAATATTATAATATAATAATATGTTTTTTATTATATGAGTTTCATGTTTAATGAATATAAAAATAACGATGATGATGATGATGGCAGCAACCCGTATCCGCCATTAGCGCCAGTCAGCGGTATTTGTAATACATTTTAAAATGTCCAGCTGAATGAGTTTCATGTTTAACGAATAAAAGAGAATTAATAATAATAATAATAATAATAGTGATAATAATAATGTACTTGGTTGATACCTAGGACGCTGGCAGCAACCCATATCAACCATTAGCATCAGTCAATGGTATTTGTGATGCATTTTTGAATGTTCAGTTGACTGAGTCTCAGGTTTAATGAATAAAAGAGATAATAATAATAATACCACCACCTTTGGCATTGACAAATTTGCCATCAGTCAATTGCAGAAGGCAGCTTTCCTTGGAACTGCTCCCATCCTGCAACCATATCTGTAACACCGTCAAACGTCCAGATTTGCCTATCCCAGGTCCTTGGTAAGGAAGGACTCGATAGGTAGACAAAAATGCCAAACCTAGTCTGAACATCTGGCTGACTGTGCTATGATTTACTACTACTACTACTACTACTACTATTGTTATTATTATTATTATATAAATAACCTGTAATACTATCAGGCAACATCTACCTATCCCATGTCCTTGGGAAAAACATGGAGAGTTGGATAAAAATGCGAAATCTGGTCCAAAGATCTAAATGACAGTGTGACCAACCACCACGATCATCGTCATCATTGCAATAGGCGCCGTGGGCGCGATCCCAAAACAACTGGAGCACCACTTGGTCACCATCGTCTTTGACAAAATCACCTTCGGTCAGTTGCAAAAGGCAGTTCGGCTCAGAACCGTTTACATCCTCCAGCGATACTTTTAACACCATCAAACGTCCACACCTGCCTATCCCAGGTCGCAGGAAAGGACTCGATAGACGTAAAAAAAAAGAAAAAAAAAGCCAAATCCAGTCTGAACACCTGGCCGACTGTGCGATGAACCATAATAATGAAAAAAAAGAAGAAGAAGAAAGGAATCTGAGTTGTTGCGAAACAAAACAAAGCCGTCTCTCTTAGCCTTGCAAAGTTCCTCCCGAGATGGCAGAAAATGTTAGTAGACTACAGTAATTCAGCTTGTCTTCTGATAAGGGGAAGTTCTCAAGCTGGCTCTGCCCACAGGGCAGCCAATTCATCTGCGTAGACTCTTTAAATTCCATACTGTTCTTCTGTCCCATAAAGCAAGGATTCCCAACCTCTGATCTGTGGCCCAGTATCAGATAGCGGCCCTTTGGGAACCGAGCCGCACAAGCAGCAGGCAAACGCATGAACACGCAAAGCTCCATTTGCACAAGTTGAGACTCTAGAAAAAGTGCAGAGAAGAACAACCAAGATGATTAGGGGACTGGAGGCTAAAACATACGATGAACAGTTGCAGGAACTGGGCATGGCTAATCTAGTGAAGAGAAGGACCAGGGGAGACAGGATAGCCGTCTTCCAATATTTGAGGGGCTGGCACAGAGAGGAAGGGGTCAAGCTATTTTCCAAGGCACCCGAAGGCCAGACAAGGAATAATGGATGAATACTGAACAAGGAGAGATTCAACCTAGAAAGAGTGCAGAGAAGAGCAACCAGGATGATCAGGGGACTGGAGGCTAAAACATATGAAGAACAGTTGCAGGAACTGGGCATGGCTAGTCTAGTGAAGAGAAGGACCAGGGGAGACAGGATAGCCGTCTTCCAATATTTGAGGGGCTGTCCCAGAGAGGAAGGGGGTCAACCTATTTTCCAAAGCACCCAAAGGCCAGACAAGGAATAATGGATGGAAACCTATCAAGAAAAGATTCAACCTGGAAATGCGGAGGAATTTTCTGACAGTGAGAACAATCAACCCATGGAAGAGCTTGTCTTCAGAAGTTGTGGGAGCTTCATCACTGGAAGCTTTCAAGAAGAGCCTGGGCTGCCATCTGTCAGAACTGCTGTAGGGCAGTGATGGCTAACCTTTTTGCCGTCGCGTGCCAAAAGCGGGGATCGCGTGGATGGTCACGGGTGCGTGTGCCCACATCCATAATTCAATGCGCCCCGCCCTCCCGCGTATCCTCATGTGACCTCCCCCACTTCCCCCTGCTTTTGGCATGTGATGGCACGGTGGGGACGGTAAGCCCGTTTCCACCCCCCTCCCCAGGCACCAGAGGCTTTCTAGGAGCCTGGGGATGGCAAAAACAGCCTTCTCCATCCCCCCGGAGGCCTTCCGGAGGCTGGAAACAGCCAATTTCCTAACTTCTGGTGGGACCAGAAGGCCTGAAAATCAGTTGGCCAGTGCGTGCATGTGCTCTGGAGCTGAGATAGGGCAACACTCGAGTGCCCAATAATATTGTTCCGTGTGCCACCTGCGGCACCCGTGCCATAGGTTCGCCATCACGGCTGTAGGGTCTCCTGCTTGGTTGGGGGTGGGGAGATTGGACTAGATGATTTAGAAGCTCCCTCCCAACTCTGTTAATCTGTTACAGGGCGGGCACATGTGGAAACCATCCCCCCCCCCCCCATGCTGCCATCACTGGTTCGCAGAGTCAAAAATGTTCTCTACCTTTTTCCTTTAAAGAGAATCCCCAATGCTTTGCTTTTCACATTTTGCTGAAGTCTCCCAAGTTTCAGTTCCTTTGAAAGCTTTGGATGCTAAGACCAAGTTGCCCTGTTGTTTCAGAAGGGGAGGACGAAGGAGAAGGAACCAAACCTCAGGTTCTCTGGTCCGTGTATTTCAACATGAGGGATTCCTCCAGCGTTGACAGAGCTTTGTATGACAATTTGCCCTCCAACATGTACGTTTGTTCTGGGCCGGATGGGGCACTAGGGAATGACTGTGCTGTCAAACAGGTAACTCATTCGGTAGGAATATAGATGATTTAAGGCAAGCAAGTTCTCTCAGGTCAAATAGATATCAGGTATTGGGGGGGGGGAACCAATAATAATTTAAAATACCTTTCATGTATATTCCCTTGCTTACATTATTTAAAAATAAATGGTGGCTAGATTTACTTGTGTGCTCCTACAAAACCACATATTAATGAAGCTTCAAGCATATTTATATGCTCTGAGCCGATCAACATTTCCCTTTGAGTCTCCCTTCTTTTGATATCGGTTGGATTTAAAGTCTATGGCATTGTGTTCATACTTCTTTAAATTGTTCCCTGTCTTTTTAACACCGAGGTGAGCTACTTATAGCCCAGGGTCTATAAGTAACTCACTTAAAATCTTCTGCTGACAGTGTATTTAGGTAAAAACTAGCCTGACAGCTTGGCGGCCTAGGAGGGAACAAAAAGTATGGGAGGGAGGGAGGGAGGGAGGGAAGAAGGAAGGGGGAGAGGGAGGGAGGGAAGGAGCGAGGGAGTGGAAGGAGGGGGAGGGAAGGAAGGAGGGAGGGAAGTAAGGAAAGGGCGGGAGAGGAGGGAGTGAAAGGAGGGGGGAGGGGGGGAAGGAGAGGGAGAGGAGGGAATGGAAGGAGGGGGGAGGGAGGGAAGGAAGGAAAGGAGGGAGGGAGAGGAAGGAGGGAGCGAAGAAGGGAGGGAGGGAAAGAAGAAGGGGAGCAGGAAGGGAGGGAAGGAAGGAAGGAAAGGAGGGAGAGAGAGGAAGGAAGAAGGAGCAGGAAGGAAGGAAGGAGGGAAGGAAGGAAAGGGAGGAAGGGAGTAGAAGGAGGGGGGAGGGGGAAGGAGGGAGGGAGGAAAAGGAAGGAGGGAAGGAAGGGGAGAGAGAGAGAGAGAGAGAGAAAGAACGGGGTCAAAGCATCTGGATGCTAAATTGCATTGATCACCATCTGTTGTAAAACCTATTTGATAAATAGGTTTAACAACCTATTTGTGATTTGATAAAATAACAATATTGCACGGGAGGGGACCCAGCTAAAACGAAAGATTGCCAAGAAGCCCCCCGAGATTTCCAAAATAATACATTGGTTTTCCAACAGGCCGAAGCCATCTTTCAAGAAATGTTCCCCAGTGAAGAATTCTGTCCCCCACCTCCAAATCCAGAAGATATCATCTACGATGGAGATGGAACTACGCCAGAAGATCCTGGGTTCAGCAATCCATCGGAAGGCAAGACAGAGAAGGTGCCCGAGAAGAACCTTGAAGAAGACCCTCCTGAGGAATGAGGCAGTGACAAGGCCAGAATCGAAGCCACGTGGCTCCAAGACTCTGAGCAGAGTTCCAACCGTTGTCGTGCATCATGTGTAACTCCAGGAATTTGCGTGGGGCCTTTGCAGAGTTGGTTTAATAGACTTGAATTGAGTTGGGGATATATGAAGGGCCTTCCAGTCATTGGGTTAAAAAAAAGTATTACATGCTTGACTCATTTCTCCTAGAAACCCATGTCAATATCTTGTAAATAAGGCTTTCCAACCTTCGGTGCCAATTAGGCTAACTGGCCAAAGTCAACTGTAGCTCCATATGTCACTTGGCTTATTTTCAAAAGAAGGGCAAACTGATTCCCAGGCATTCTCTCCTCCCCAATCCCCTCTTGTTGGGAACATATGTCTTCTGTTACGGCACAAATTCTTCTTCCCGAAAGAAACACCTTTCAGTATTACACGATTCCCGTTCGGCTTGCTGTACAGAATAATCTCTGAAGTGGCTTTAAAACTCACTGTCTTAAAACTCAGTACAATTGCGTAATAAAGTAGATAAGCGCAGCTTTCTTGGAAATGGTGGAGTTGGTCGCATGTTTAAACATTCAAACACTAAACGTTAAAATTTGCTACCGGCCAATTTTGAACCGTTACATAAAGAACGTTCTAGAACAGTGACGGCTAACCTGTTTGCCGTTGTGTGTCAAGAGCAGGAGCGGGGGGCACGGGGGATCGTGCATGCATGTGCCCACAACCATAATTCAATGTGCCCTGCCCCCCCATGCATGTGTGCACGACCCCTCCCCCCGCAGTCCCCCCGCTTTTGACACGCGATGGCACGGTGGGGCCAGACGTTCTGTCTTTTGCTCCAAGAAAGCCTCTGGAGCCTGGGGAGGGCGAAAATGGCCTTCCCCACCCCTCTGGAGGCTGGAAACAGCCCGTTTCTTGACTTCTGGTGGGCCCGGAAGGCCTGAAAATCAACTGGCCAGCATGCACACACGCACTGGAGCTGACCTAGGGCACAGATATTTATTTATTTATTTATTTATTGGTTTGATTTATATGCCGCCCTTCTCCGGAGACTCAGGGTGGCTTACAATGCATTAAGCAATCGCCTTCATACTTTTGTATATACCTGCTTAGGGCTTTTGGCCCCTTCTAAGTGGTGTTCTTTTTTTTTTTATATACAAAGTCAGTTTATTGTCCCCACAATCTGGGTCCTCATTTTACCTACCTCGGAAGGATGGAAGGCTGAGTCAACCTTGAGCCTGGTGAGATTTGAACTCGCAGTAATTGCAGGCAGCTGGCAGCTAAGTGCTATTTAACAGCACTTTAGTCCGCTGCGCCACCAAGGCTCATCTGTGGCACGCGTGCCATAGGTTCGCCATCATGGTTCTAGAACCACTGTGGATTCCCCCCCCCTCCCCTTTATGAATTGCATACAAATATGCTAAAAAGGGCAACTTGGTTTGGCAAAACGAAGGAGGACAAGCAAAGCATGTTAGACAGGTACGGCTCAAAAGATGATACTCTTTTTTCCCCCCCAAAGGAGTCATTTATCTGTAGGATAATTAATCATGTTAAAGAAAGATAAGGTTAATTGAATTTTTTAACGAGTGGCGGTGTTATCCTTCAAGCCCGTTGAAGTTCATTCAATATTCACACCTTTTTATTCCCCTGCTGCTGAAGTGATCCAGTAGAAAAATGAATCCTTTTAAGCAATATTCCTAAAATAAAAACCTGTTATTTATGAGCAAACGTCTTGAGGAGGGCCTGCCACACACCTTGGCTGAGGGAGGTGGTGACCACCACTTGTGGGTACCACCCAGAGTTGGTATTCAGCGGGTTCTGACCAGTTCTGGAGAACCGGTAGCGGAAATTTTGAGTAGTTCGGAGAAACGGTAAATGCCACCTCTGACTGGCCCCGCCCCCATCTATTCTCTGCCTCCCGAGTCCCAGTTAATCGGGAGGAAATGGGGATTTAGCAGTAACCTTCCCCTGCCATGCCCATCAAGCCACGCCCACAGAACCGGTAGTAAAAAAAATTTGAATCCCACCACTGGTACCACCATATTTGGGAATGAAGCAGAAGAAGGCAAGAAAGATGCAACCTTCTTGTACATTGAAAGAAAACAACCACTTCACAAACACGTGACACGACATAGAAGCGTAAACCCATCCGGACAGAATTCAGCAGTCCATCTGCGTTTGAAAGGAAAAAGGCCACTCTTTCGAAGACAGCAAAGTCCACATTCTGGATACAGAGGACCATTGGTTTGAAAGAGGGGTAAAAGAGGCTATTTATGTTAACATTTAAGCAGCCCTGTCTTAACAGAGGGGGGGGGAGGGATAAGACCCTCCCTATCTCCTGTCTACCACATAATCCTTTCAGCAGTTCCACCAAGAGTCTTGGTGGCGCAGCAGACTAAAGCGCTGTTAATTAGCACTTAGCTGCCAGCTGCCTGCAATTACTGCGAGTTCAAATCTCGCCAGGCTCAAGGTTGACTCAGCCTTCCATCCCTCCAAGGTAGGTAAAATGAGGACCCAGATTGTGGGGGCAATAAGCTGACTTTGTATAAAAAACATCGCTGGGGGGGGGGCAAAAGCCCTACTAAGCAGGTATATACAAAAGTATGAAGGCTATTGCTTAATGCATTGTAAGGTGCCCTGAGTCTCCGGAGAAGGGTGGCATATAAATCGAACCAATAATAAGTTCCAAGAAGATTCCACAACCAATTGCACCCTATTCAAGTGACCGTGGGGGCATAAACAAACACCCAAGTGGCCTCAAGAGCTCTCAAGAAGAATGCTAATGACCAGATGACTGCAAAGCAATATGATAGTTTCAATCCCCCCTCTCATCTCGTCAGAACTAATAATTCTGCTGGAATCGATGAAGCTTCTGGATGAGAAGCGAAACTACTACTTCTTACTCGAGGGAAAAAGCAGTTCGGTTGCCTTTTGAAAAAGCGCCTTTGAGATGCAACCATCATTTTGCTCGGACCATTTAAATTTAAAAGGTGGCTGTCCAAAAGCAGCCTTCCTTAATTTCCCAGGTAAACAATTCATATTGAGCAACATGATCTGCTATTTCGCTTAGAAGCCACCTGAGATGGACTGTAGAGAAAGGGATAGGAAGAAAAGAGAACCCGACAGTGAGGAGAAATACAAAGGGACGGGAGAAACTGAAGCAAAAAGGACAGAAAGAGAGGAGGTTATTAAAGAAAGGGATTGGTTGAAAGATGTCTTGGTCCTCGCGTTCCATCAGTTGATGGCCTTCAATTCCAGAAGCCTATTCAGAAATGAGGACGTCTCCTTGCTTAGAATGTGCAACAGTATGGAGCCTCCATGGATGAATATAAATCAATACGGTAGTCAAGTAACTTCATATGAATAGTTCTTGATTTACAACTGGTCACCTACAACAGACTGACTTGCTTTTAACCTGGATTTGAAGTTCTGATGGTCAGGCCCCTCCCCTTCCGTGCAATGACGTGACCCAACTTTGGGCATTGAGCAACGGACACATGGCGATTTGCAACATCTGCAGTCATGTGACCTCATTTTATGATGGTTTTTGCCAAAACCTGGCATTTCCTTCAGGTTTTTATTTATTTATTTATTTATTTATTTATTTATTAAATTTCTATACCGCCCTTCTCCTACCGGACTCAGGGCGGTGAACAGCCAATTTAAAACCAATACAAATACAAAAAAGTTAAAAAACATACTAAAACCAATATAAATTTAGGCTGAAAAATGTAAAACCAAATAAAACTCTAAAACTCTAAAACTCTAAAAGGTTTAAAAAAAGGAGGGATCAGGCAAGTCCGGCAAGTTGGAAGAAATAAGTCTTCAGAGCCCGACGAAAAGTCCGGAGGTCAGCGATTGTTCTCAGATCTGGAGGAAGATCGTTCCAGAGGGTGGGAGCTACCACAGAGAACGCTCTCCCCCTGGGGGTCGCCAGCCGGCACTGTCTGGCTGACGGCACCCTGAGGAGGCCCTCTCTGTGGGAGCGAACTGGCCGGTGGGAGGCAATTGGTGGCAGAAGGCGGTCCCGTAAGTACCCTGGTCCTAAGCCATGGAGCGCTTTAAAGGTCATTACCAACACCTTGAAACGCACCCGGAAGTCAACCGGCAACCAATGCAGCTCACGCTCCCATAATCCCCCGCGCAGCCGCATTCTGTACCAGCTGAAGCCTCCGGATGCATCCC
>CM075971.1:16739047-16936547 GCA_038048745.1 Coluber constrictor foxii
CCTGGGCACACCACCCACCGTCTTGTGGAGATTCTTGTGGATATATCTATCTATCTATCTATATATATCTATATATGTGTGTGTGTGTATGTATATATATGTATGTATTATATATGTATATATATATATACAGACAGACAGACAGACAGACAGACAGACAGACAGACAGATAGATAGATAGATAGACAGACAGACATGTTTTTCTTTAAGCCAGGTTTTTCCTACTTAAAGAAAAGAAAAACACACATAAAACCTACGAAAAGTAAGAAAATAGATACACACACACACACACACACACACACACACAATGTTTCACTCACAAACACTCAAAACACTCGTGTGTGTGTGTGTGTGTGTGTGTGTGTGTGTGTGTAACATTACACACACAGGAGTGCCTTTGATTTTATAAATTAAAAACAATTTGTAATTTATACAACCAAAGATACTTTGTGTGTGTGTGTATATGTAACATTTCACACAAAGGAGTGCCTTTGGTTTTATAAATTAAAAGTAATTTGTGATTTATAAAACCAAAGGTACTTTGTGTGTGTGTGTAACATTACACACACAAGAGTGCCTTTGGTTTTATAAATTAAAAATGACTTGTAATTTATACAACCAAAGGTTTTGAATATTTGGTGCGCTAAAATCGTACCTGGTCAGAAAATCAGCCCTCATTTAAATCAAATCCTTGTATTTTATCTCTGACATTTTGCAGTATATTCTCATGAACGCCAATTCTGAAGATGGTAATTCAAAATAATGGAGTGTATTGCCAGAGAATTGCAACTTTGGGTACAAATGTTCCTCATTTCTGGTTAAAGCCCATGGGAACATTAGAGAGCAATCTAAATATAAAAAAAGCTGAATCCACAGTCTCTACCTTGTATCACAAATATTTGCAGGTGGATTATTTTTCCCAGAAAAGGCACTTTTCTCCGGCTATAGATTGCATTGCTTTGGTGCAGCAAAAATATGTCACATATTACTTCAGATGGTCTCCAATTTTCCATCAGCTGTTTTAGATGTAGACTACAATGGATTATGTCTAGCGACAAGACATGTGTCCTCGCAACCAAAAATATCCACATCCTTTTCCGCTATAGCTTACAAGGCCCTAATAAATGCAGTGTTTATTTATATTTTGTTTCTATTTAAAGGTCAGTTCTGCTTTTGCTTTCTCTCATAAACAGACTGGAACTAATTAACCAAGTATGAAAAAGCCGCCCATCCTAAAACAATGAAAATACAACAATTAAGGCAGCAGAATAAATATCAACACATTTAAAACTGGGAGTACCAGGCCTGTGTGTGTGTGTGAAAAACCTTAAGAGGCAGAAATTGTTACCTTCTTGTAAGCTTTAATGTGACAGAATGGAAAATGCTTAAATATATGACTGGAGTAATCCCCTTAACGGCATTTAATGTTAATTAAGTGAAATGAAGTGTAGTGTTGGCTGTTGTCCCATCTTCTCTTTTCTGAGGCAAAGACTTTGACATGTTCTCCATGACCAAGAGAAGATGTTTAGCTTGGGGAAAAAAGGAACATCCTTGACCTGAAAGCCAAATGAACAAATATCCATCATCCAAGGAACGGAAACTCAGTTTTAAAAGTATCTAGCATAAATAAGGAATGAAGCCATCAGAGAAGGGGTATATTCTCTCTTAATCCACAGCTTCCTTCATCTCCAACATAAATACAGAACGTTGCTTCATTCAATATTAACTGCGCCATATTTTTTTCCCCTGAAACGCTATCTGTAAATGATGGAGAGTGCGCTTTTAATCAACATTTCATGAAACATGCCATTTTTATTTATGCTTATTTTTTGTGACTTGCAAAACCGAGAAGGGAATGTTGGGGATTTCTTTTTTTTTTCTTTCGGATTGAAAACTGAAGGTTCTTATTTTTACAGAAACTCTTGTGGGGATCTGGGTCACACAACTCACTAAATGCACCGTAGTTTATTTGACTTTAGAAAGGTTTATGTAATGATCATTTTAAATCAGGCACATGGTTGTGCCCAGTAGGTTAAAATATGCAGTATAAATAGTCCTCGACTTGTGACCGGGGGCCCATTCAAAGTTATGACAGATCTACTTTGGAGCTACTTATGACCCAGTCCTGAAATTCCGCTGGTCGGCCCCCGCCTCCATGGTCACATGACTGGACTTTGGTTGCTTGGCAACAGTCGCATTTACAGCTGTTTGCAGCATCCCATGGTCAGGTGACTGCAATTGATAACAGATTTGCCCAAAACTGGCACTTATATCCAGTTTTCAGCAAAACTGTACCATAGCGAATCATTCGTTCATTTTACCACCATAGAGTTTGCTTTACAACTGCCATAAAACAAGTAATAAAATGGAGTCAGTCATGTGACTAGAGTCAGTCATTTACAACCGATACGATTTATGACCGTAATAACAACCATGCTCCATTACAGTCGTAGGCTGAGGAGTATCAGTAATATGTCAAGATACAGATTAAAATATGGTACGTTTGAAGTAGATATTTAAAGCAGTGAAAAAGCAAATGCATTTCCCAAATACCAAGACGCAATACTCTGTTTAAAGAAGATGAATTTACCTTGCTGTAAATGTTATTGTTTAAGGATCAAATTGCATTTTTTGATTCTTTTATACCGTGCGGCTTTTAGTGTTACAGATAATTATGATAGTATAATAGCCATTACCAGCATCTTTCTTTTCAGAGTTCAAGGTTGATGGAATCAGAGCTGATGGCCGAAACAGAGGCAGAGGGACAGCAAAGGTTTAAATCAATACATTTCACTAGTCTTCATTAATTCTAAAGCCCAGACAATTATACTAATGCAGGCAGTAAGAAAGCAAATTCATCAGTTACTAGGAAGCTTGGCTGATGCCATGCATTAGATATTTAAGGAGGAAGGATGTTTTCTGGTCCTTTACCCTGTTCACTTTGCTTTTTATGGTCAGCTTTTCCCCCCGAACATGTTGTATTTTTTTAACATAGGATATCTCTGTGTTTACCTACATACAATTCAGAAGGTTTCTGGCATGTTTTTATTAAATGTCTTTAAACACATAGACGACACTGTTTGCACCACAAAATAAGGTCCAGATTGCTCTCAAAGCTGTACAAAGGATTTGAAGGTGGGGTCCTTGGTGCTCTCTGAACTTGGGTGATTTTCTTGCAGATGTTTCATTACCAAACTAGGTAATATCATCAGTCCTAAGACGAATGAGCCAGCACTGGTGATATAAAAAGGGCTTGGTAGCTCAGCAGACTAAAAGCATTGTGATTAACACCAGCTGTCTGCAATTACTGTAAGTTTGAATCTCACCAGGCTCAAGGTTGATTCAGCCTTCCATCCTTTCTAAGGTAGGTAAATTGAGGACCCAGTTTGTGGGGGCAATAAGCTGACTTTGTATAAATATACAAAGTATGAAGGCTATTGCTTAATGCATTGTAAGCCGCCCTGAGTCTCCGGAGAAGGGCGGCATATAAATCAATTTTTTTTAAAAAAAGCACCAAGCTCAGAGGGTACCAAGTACCACACAGTTCAACCCTGAGCTACCAATGTTGCCTTCTCTTGGTTTTGAAAATGATGAGTACTTCTGTTGTGGTCCGCCAGCAGCCTGCAGAGCTGACAGCGAAGTCGGACAGTGAGGAAGCTGGGGAGGAACATGGGCCAGTCCTGGAGTCTGGGGAAGGCCCGGACGAGGGCTCTGCATCAGAGGCAAAGATGGGGCCAGGGCCATCTGGGAGTGATGCATGGACTCCATAGCCTCCAGAGTCAGATATGAGAGAAGCAGAGGAACAGGAGGAGCCTGTTTCTAGTGCGCGCATGCGCAGAGCTGCCAGAAAGAAATAACAGTTAAAACAAAAGGGACAACTCAGGAGTAAGGCCTGGAGATGTTTGGCCCCTTCCCATAAGGCTTCAAAGAGGAGGAAGGCATGTGGGCATTTTGCATGAAAGCAACATTGTTAATTCTGTTCCCAGTCAGCATCTCTGTTTGATTCTGGACTCCATGGGGCTTTGCCAAGTAAGTCTTTGGCAGAGTGTCAAGAGAGATAAAGGTTGGTGGTTATTCTGAAGGACTTTTTGCAACTAATTGGGACTCAGCTGTGAATGAACGTAATTCACAGCTGTTGCAATAAAAGAGGTTTTTGGGATTACTCATGTGTTTTATTGACTCAGGAAGCCTAGGTCACAACAGCTTCACATGCACTAACACCCCTCCTTGAAGTGTGACAGCAGTTATACATCAGCTTCAAAGGTGGCCTTGGTGTTTGCGATGGCCACATCGATTCATCCACTTCTCACTTTCTCACCTTCTAAGGATCTTGCCAATTTTCTTTACTCTTCCTTTATATTATGTGTTTTGAAATTCAATTCTCATTTATTTCCTCTTTGTAACCAAATGAACCCACATCATGTCTTAAAGCTGATGTTTTTGTTCATTCCACATTTATTCAGCATGCATTCGCTCTTGCATAACACATATATACCTCGTAGGGACCATATACCATGGAAAAAATATTTTTTTTCTTGGAAATAATAAAGGAGGAACCTCAAAAGGGTCAAATCTGAAAGGTTCACAAGGATTAAAAATGGTCGGTGTTTATAAGGTTGGTGTTTATTGCTTTAGTTTGCAAAGGAAAATTCAAGAGCAAATCCAAGAAAATAATTAAAATAAATAAATCTCAAGGACAGCAAGATTGATGTTAACTACACAGGATAAACCAGATAGGAATCACAACTAGGTGAGCTAATTCTACAGTATTGTAAAACCACATCGACAAAATGTAGCAAGTCTGAAAGGACATGGGACAGGGCTCAGCAACCCGCGGATCTGAAGCCAAAAGTGGCTCTTTCATCCTTCTGTTGCAGCTCCCGGTTGCCGCCACAATTTTGAGAGGAGCTTCCAGTTATAGGGAGGAAAAGCATGGCACACCAGGAAGAGACTCTATGGCAAGGGGTGGGGTTTCTGGTCAGTCCCACAATTGATAGGGCTTTCAGGTTAGAACAGGTAAAAGAAAAAAGATGCCGCGCTAGGAGGAGACTCTATGGTGCGGGAATTCGACTTCTGGTTGGCTCCAGAATTGAATGGGGGGCTTCCAGTTAGGACCTTTGTGGCTCTTTGAGTGTTGCCGACCCCTGACATAGGAGAACAAACCCATCAGGACAAGATTCAGAAGTCCATCTGCATTTAAAAGATAAAGGACATTCTTGAAGACAGCAAAATCCACATTTTGGACAGAGAGAATTGCTGGTTTAAAAGAGGGGTCAAAGAGGACATCTATGTCAAAATTGAACAGCCCTCTCTCAACAGAGATGGAGAGATGCAACATCATCTATCTCTACTCTACAACACAGTCCTTTCAGCAGTTCCAAGAAGGCTCCACCCCCATTTGCACTACTCAGGGGATACAAACCTCCAAGTGGCCTCAACAACTCTCTAAAAGAATGCAAACCACCAGCAGTCTGCAAGGAATATACATCCTTCCATTCCCCACCATCCAGACAGAGCTGAAGAAGCTTCTTGGATGAGAGGTGAAATGTCTTCAGAGAAAAACAAGAAAGTCCAGTTGCCTCTTGAAAAAGCAACTTTGGGACAACTATGACCTGGATGACTGAGAATCTCCATAGATGTCTGAAAAAACACTTCTCCACACTCGTCTCTTTCACAACCTGAAAAATAGGGAGGGTCATTTCTGAGCTTCTTGTCCTACCCATTATCCATCTGATCTCTTACTGACTTTTCCCTTGGCAAAGTCTACTCTATTCCCACATACCATTAAAGTATGCTACAGATTCTGTCTATGAAGGAATTACATCTGGCAGGACTCAGGAAGCAGATCTTTTCTGCTGTGGCACGCACCCTGTGGAACATCAAGGTAAGGTTGGCCCATCCTTCATATCCTTCCAGAAGCCCCTTAAAATGGGGTTGTATCATCAGGCTTCAAGAAAGTGGTGAATTAATGAGATGGTAGTATTGCCTATAATAACTCCCTCTGCGACTCTGTCATTAGTAACTTGTCCTGCCAGTATTGGTGCAGGTTCAGCTTTTTCCTTAGTAGTTATCTTGATTAGGGTATTGTTTTCTGCTTCTTTGTCTGTCTTAATCCCTGTTTATCTGAGTGTTGGTTGCTGGAGAGGATGTGTTCTGGTAGCGTAGCCTGAGTAGCGTAGGGGGCTAATGCCCCCTACTAAAGGCAGCAATTAACATTCAGCTGCCTGTAATCTCTGCGAGTTCAATCCTAGCCAGGCTCAAGGTTGACTCAGCCTTCCATCCTTTCTAAGGTGGGTAAATTGAGGACCCAGTTTGTGGGGGCAATAAGCTGACTTTGTATAAATATACAAAAGTATGAAGGCTATTGCTTAATGCATTGTAAGCCGCCCTGAGTCTCCAGAGAAGGGCTGATATAAATCAAATTAATCAAATTAATTGATCTAAATCAAATTAATAAATAATAATAATTTTGGTTTTTTTCTTAGTTTTTTTATTGTCTCTTTTCAAAGGTGTGTAAATACCACTTATATCTATGTGTTTATTGATGGCTGTTTTATCCAAAATGCCTTCCTGCTTCCAGGAATTCTCTACTGTTTTTTGAATTTACCTTGGTCTAGGATTCTCAGTTTCCCAGTTCAAACTATGGTTTGTTTGTTTGTTTGTTTGTTTTGTCAAACATATACAAGATAGCAGGTATGAATATGAACATGGACATGAATGAAGGAAATGAATACAAATAAATGGGGACAGTAGGACAGGGACGGTCAGCACATTGGTGCGCTTATGCATGCTCCCTTTACGGATCCCTTAGAAATGGGGTGAAGTCCACGGTAGACAGTTTAAGGTTGAAGCTGTGAGGGTTTGAGACTGTAACAATGGAGTCGGGTAGAGCATTCCAGGCATTGACCACTCTGTTGCTGAAGTTGTATTTTCTGCAATCGAGTTTGGAGCGGTTTACCTTGAGTTTGTATCTATTGTTTGCCCATGTATTATTGTGGTTGAAGCTGAAGTAGTCATTGACAGGTAACAGACAATTTTGTGTACTACGCTTAGGTCAGACCGTAGGCGGCATTGTTCTAGGTTGTCGAAGCCCAAAATTTCAAGCCTGGTGGCATAAGGTATTCTGTTGTGAGTAGAGGAGTGAAGGACTCTTCTCGTGAAATATCTCTGGACTCGTTCAATTGTGTTAATGTCCGATATGCAGGGTGGATTCCAGGCAGATGAGCTGTATTCGAGAATTGGTCTGGCAAAGGTTTTATACACCCTAGTTTGCAGTACAATGTTACCAGAAAAGAAACTTTTTTATTTTATTTTTTTGCAAAAAAGAAAATGGTTGAGTCTGTCCATGCAAGATTAAAGTTTTATTGTCTTTTGACTGATAGTTGACATTCACACATATTCACATTCTCTTCTGTTGGGATCAAGAACAACCACTAACCATTTGCAAAAGGAACAGAAGATTTTGTCCAGTTTTTTAAAAAATGTCTGATTATTCAAATTTTTGAGGTGGGGAATCTGTCTAATAATTGTATCCTAATCGGAGATCAAGAAAAGGCAATTACAATTGTATCATTTCTGGCATTTTTCAAAATTCTTCCCCTTGCCCCAAGAAGATGTCATCTCATTCTAAGGCAATCCAAAATATACCTAAAGGAAAAGGAGACACTGAACAATGTACTACTAACTAAAATGTGTGGCTGCACATCGGGCATGAACCTGGAATAGTGCAGCAAAACAGTTCCTTTACATAAAAAAAGATTTCAAAATGTCTCAGCATGAATGGAGTCAGCTGAACAAATAAAAAGAGATGACATGGTTATATTACCTGAGGAAAACAATGTGATAACACATTGTCAAAAGCTTCTCTTTTATGGCCATGGCAAAGATACTAATGGTGCTTCAGAGAACTGACTTTGTGAACACAAAGTATTATATTGCAATGAGCTTCTAACAACGGAAAGAGCAGATTCTGATAATGAGCAACCTTCTTCTGGCAAACTCCTTTTCTCTGTTTTATTAAAAAGCCCTAAGACTCCTAAGGGATGCAGTGGCTCAGTGGCGAAGACGCTGAGCTTGTCAATCGAAAGGTCGGCAGTTCAGCAGTTCGAATCCCTAATGCCACGTAATGGGGTGAGTTCCTGTTACTTGTCCCAGCTTCTGCCAACCTAGCAGTTCGAAGGCATGTAAAAAATGCAAGTAGAAAAATAGGGACCACCTTTGGTGGGAAAGGAACAGCGTTCCATGCGCCTTTGGGGTTTAGTCATGCCGGCCACATGACCACGGAGACGTTTTCGGACAGTGCTGGCTCTTCAGCTTTGAAACAGAGATGATCACCGGCCCCTAGAGTCAGGAATGACTAACAATATGTGCGAAGGGAACCTTTATCTTTTAAGACTCCTGGTTTAAAAGATGAGAGTACTTTCCTCTAGCCTAGCAATTATCAATTACCTCCCTAAGTATTCTCAAGAAATCACCCATAGACTGTCTTCACCTAACAATACATTTAATAAATTTAACATGTGCATTGATTTTTTTTTTCTTCCTGTTGGCTAGACCTTTCCCAAATACATTTTAATAGAACTGAAAATCATTCACCAAGAGAAGCAATATTGGAAGACTTTTGATTTCCCCATGTTATCTGTTGAAGTGGAACAAATGGCATTCTCATTACACCTCGTTTCAAATGTCAAATTATTTTCCCTAAAATTGTAACCAAGCTCCTACAGTGTCTAAGTAGATTCTCAAGTCATCCAGGTCATGGTTGTCCAAAAGGTGCTTTTTCAAAAGGCAACTGGACTTTGTTTTTTGTTTTTTCCCTTGAAGACATTTTGCTTCTCATCCAAGTAGCTTTTTCAGTTCTGTTCAGTTCAGAACTCCAGAGCCACTCTAGGAGCCTGGGGAGGGAGAAAATGGCGTTCCCCACCACCCTGGAGGCCGGAAATGGTCCGTTTGCTGACTTCCGGTAGGACCGGAAGGCCCTTTTGCTCTCCCCAGGCTCCAGAGCCTCTCTAAGAACCTGAGGAGATCAAAGAATGGGCCTTTTCCCCACCCCCCGGCCCTCCGGAGGCAGGAAACAGCCTGTTTCCCTACTTCCTGTGGGCCCAGAAGGCCTGAAAATCAGCTGGAGCTGAGTTCACCCACTAATATGGCTCTACGTGCCACCTGTGGCATGTATGCCATAGTTCGCCATCACGGTCCTACAGGAATCTAAAGCTATTTTCTATAGGAAAATGATCAGATATTGAATATATTAGCCCGTAAAGAAATGGATATACTACCAAAATCTAAACTTCCAATTGAATCAAAACAACACAATCAGAGTAGCAACCATAATGGCCGACATTGAAGGAAATCAACGAATTCTTTATTCCTTCGTGAGGAAGCATTTAGAAATGTTCTCAACATGTTAAATTGTTAAACAAAACAAAACCTTCTCCCTCCCACATTATTTACTGCGTAATCTTCATCAAAGGTTCTCTCAGTAATTGGGCTATGCAAAATTGATTTTATATAATAGTAGATTTGCATTTTTTTTTAAAAAAAAGGTTTCGCTGAAAATTTGGTATGTTAAAAGAGATCCACCGAATCAAGCAAGATGTATGCAAATATTGAGCTCTGCCTTCCTTCACATCTTTGCAAAAGTAAACCTTGCCAATTTTAGTAACAAGCAGTATATTTTAGCAAGGGATGTGGTGGCTCAGTGGCTAAGACGCTGAGCTTGTCGATCGAAAGGTCGGCAGTTCAGCAGTTCGAATCCCTAGTGCTGCGTAACTGAGTGAGCTCCCGTTACTTGTTCCAGCTTCTGCCAACCTAGCAGTTCGAAAGCATGTAAAAAATGCAAGCAGAAAAATGGGGACCACCTTTGGTGGGAAGGTAACAGCTTTCTGTGCGCCTTCGGCATTTAGTCATGCTCACGGAGATGTCTTTGGACAATTCTGGCTCTTCAGCTTTGAAATGCAGATGAACACCATCCCCTAGAGTCGGGAACAACTAGCACATATGTGCGAGGGGAACTTTTACTTTTAATATATTTTTAAAGTATTTAACACAGATTTTTTTAAAAAGGAAAAAAGAAAAAAAGCAAATAGGAACATCAAATGCTACAGCAGGAAAATGAAAGTTATATTGTTTTAAATACTTTAAATAATGCCCACTTTATTAGTAGATGGCATGCTATTTTATACAGATCTCATTTGTTTCCAGACGAAAAACTATTTAGGAAATAAGATCTTCCAAATTGTATTGCTGGTGGTTACGCTGTTCAGTTCCTAAAGATATTGTCATTATAGGTTAATAATTTCAAAATAGCGAGCAAACTGATCAACTAACATTCAACAGTGATACAGTTAGCATTGCAGTTACTCGCAATACTGTAAATAAACAATAACAATACTACACTGAGATGATTGTTCCTTATCACAACGCCAGCACCTTGGCTTCTGGACTCTTTATACCTTAGGAATTCATTACCAATATGTCCCAGTGGTTAAGTATGAATTCTGGCTATTGACAGCTGCTCAAAAATTATTAAAACAGTAAGATTATTGTTAACAAAAAATATGCAATTATGTACTTAAAAATAATGATAGTTTTGACAGTAAAAGCATCAAGTCACTTCCACACACAAACATAAATCTCTAAATATGCTGATTAAAAACGACCCTTTTCAATTACTCTCCAAAGCTGATAATTTACAGGTTTGAGCGATCTGTTATTCAACCTAGTATACTTTGTTTAATGGACTCTATCACCATAATCAGTATCTGTTTAAATAATGCCTGTTAACCCTCTGAACTGTGAATGCTCTCTTTTAAAGAGTGGGACATGATGGATTTATGCAATTTGCTGATGTGACTCCATTCATTGTTTTTCACGTTGTTTTCTTGGTCATAAGGAAGCCCTGTCCGACATCTTTTAAGAGGAGATTGGAGAGCCATTTGTCTAGAATGCTATAGGATTTTCTTGCTTGAGTAGGGGATTGGAGCAGACCTCCAACCTCCCTTCCAACTCTGTTATTTTGTTATCCTTTACCACTTCTTCTCAAAGTTTCTGCTTTGGATTCCCTCATCCTGAATTGCCTTCTGATCCAACAGCCCTTTTTCGCTCCTACTTTCTATTCTAGGATGATGGCTGTTTAGACAAATCTCTTTAAACGTATGTGCTCTACAAAACTGTTGACCCGTCTTTATTTCCCAACTCATCTTGAAGCTCACTCAAGATCATGTTGCTTCAGTTCACTTTTGCCTCCACTTCCTTGTGACATCTTTGTCCTTTGTGTGTTGTTCCCTTATTTCTAAACATTTTCATTCATTGGTAAACTAACCGAGTTTCTAGAAGTTGGGTGGCATGTAAATAAATAAATCTATGATTATTTTTGGCAACTTGTCCGCTTTATGTTCTGCAAAACTATTTAAATGTTCCCATCTCCCATGTTTGGAGTTATAATTTCAGGAATTTCAAATGGCACCAACTAGGGAAAAACATTCTTGCCATATTACTGGAAGGTTTTCCTAATTTTCAAGCCTCCCTACTGGTTATGTCAGTCCTTTGAATAAAATATTTATTAACCTCTAGTTGACGTATTTCAAATGGTTACGATGGTTCCATTTTCCAGTGGTATAATCTGCAATGCATATATATGGCTACCCATGCAAGCGTTCAAAGATAAGCAATTACAACTCAGTTTTTAACTATTTTTTTGCTTAAGAAGTTCTCTTTGGATTATTACATTTGCATATTATGTTCCCAATGAGGGAGTGAGCATAGTTGAATTTTCTTTTGTTTTAGAGAATCCTGAAGAAAGGAACATCTGCCCTCCTACTTTTGATCTTCCTGGAGAAAAAGTTGACCCGTTTCCTAAAGATTGCATTCTTGCACTAGATTATAATTTTAAATGACCTAATTTTGTTAGGCAAAGAACTTGCATGCTTTTAAAGCTACAGAAAATTTTACTGACAAGTCAGAATAATAATAATTAAAACCTTCCTGAATTATCTTAAAATATCACACGTTGCAATACACGTGGTGGGAAAAATGTTATCAGCAATATACAAATTTCACCTTCTTGACTCAACTTCAAATTTGTGAGAATTGGAAATGCATGGAAAATATCTTGGGATTTAGCTTCATGCATTGAATGAATTAATTCCTTTTGGTTATAGTGCTGATTACTTTTCACCTTCTCTTAAACCAAGCTATTACACGTTTTAAAATATTTTTTTTTCCAGATGAACTTGCCTTATGGGTCAGAATTGCGGTAACGACAAACAAAAGGAAATGCTTTCTCAGTTCTGTGCTATTTGTTTTCAAAAAATGGATGCTCTTAAGATTCCTAAGATTTACTTCCGAGTGCACATTCAGAGAGCAATACATCCTGCATTTTCCTTTTTTCCCCCTTGATTTTTGGCCAACTTATCGTTTGCACACTGAATTTCCTGAGCACCTGAGTACATTTTAAATATTACTGTTTTTTGAATTTAATTCATTTAGGTATGCTTCACAGCATTTTCGGTCTTTCTTGCATTCTGAGGCACTTTAAATGCGTTTATGGATAGAAATGGATACTTCAAAAAATAATAATAATAAATACCGGAAGACCTAGTTATGCCATAGGCACAATTTCAATTCATTTCACACAAAAATATATGTGCATAAACACAAAACAATTTTCTTAGCAGTCACTAAAATTATATTTAAAAAATGTTCCATCTCAAAACATTTGTAATTATTGTGTAATTTATTGGGGAAAATTCCTTATACATTTCAACAGTATAAGTGAAGGGTATCAATATAAATCTGAAGATATATTAAATATATTTTAATATGTTGGCCTACTTCATTCCTACCTAATTCCATTACTTAGTTCTATTGTTCTGCAGAGCTCCTGAAGGTAGGACAAGAAGCTATTGAAGGAGTGAAGCAACCTAGAACTAAAGAGAAATTTCCTGACAGTTAGAACAATGAATCAGTGGAATGCCTCTAGAAGTTGTAAATGCTCCAACACTGGAAGTTTTTAAGAAGAGATTGGATAACTATTTGTCTGAAGTGGTTAGGGTTTCCTGCCTGATTTCTAAGGACTTTCCAACTGTTATTCTGTTATTCCAGTCCAAATACAGTCTTTGCTGTATTTTAGATTCATGTAAATATACATAGATCTGATTTCATCTCAAGGCAAGATCCTTTTATAGAAGTTGGGCTAAGAGTGCTAAGAGTGCTTAAATACCGTATCGCTGATTAAGAAAGCAATCACCACTTTTAACACCATCACGCAGTTGATACTTATTTGAATTTATTAGTTGACCAATTACAATGGAGCTGATCCTCCAGATCTTATTGTGAGGACAAATTAAGAGCATCCGAATCATGAGGAAAACTATGACATAAAATATGACATATCGCAATAAGCTCGTCCAGACAGTCACTCAGGAACCAAGGTTGACCTGAGGGTCCAAAATTGTTATTCTCATTATTATACCTTTTTCAAGAGGCAACTGGGCTTTCTTTGTTTTTCTTTGAAGACAATTCGCTTCTCCTCCAAGAAGCTTCCCCCCAAGAAGTGGGGAATGGAAGAATGTCTGCAAGGAGCAGGGATGAAATCCAGCAGGTTCTGAAGAACCGGTAGCGTAAATTTTGAGTAGTTCGGAGAACCAGCAAATACCACCTCCAGCTGGCCCCTGAGTGGGGTGGGAATGGAGATTTTGCAATATCCTTCCCCCAGGAGTGGGGAGAGGATGATTTTGCAGTATCCTTCCCCTGCCACGCCCACCAAGCCAAGATAAGCCACGCCCACACCACACCTACCAGGCCACGCCCACAGAACCTGTAGTTTAAAAAAAAATTGAATTTCACCACCGGCAAGGAGTCTAAAAAAAGCACCTTTGGGACCCGAGTTTTTCACGCTGCAGCCAATTCACCTTGAGTTGCAAAGGAGAAGATGGGACCTGGAGGGCGTTCCGCTCGCAGGTAAACTTGCATAACCAAACTCTTCTCTTATGTCTTCTACCCCCCCCATCCCCACCCCTCCCTTTTAAGTCCTGCACGAATCCAAGTCCTGCAAATGCAAGGGAAAAACGGAGCGGCGGATGCAATTCAGGAGCGCTTTTTTGTGTGGGGAGGAGAAAAGGTTTAGCCGGGAAAGCCCCCCCCCCCCAGGCTGATTTTAGCAGCCCAACGAAGGGAAACCCCTCACCCCCACCAATTCGTACCCTAACCCAGCTGCCAAGTGGTCGCAAAAAGCCAGTTTTTGGCTTTTTTTTTCTCGCAAAGAGGGTCCATCGCGGTCCTTCCAACAGGAACAGGTGGCAAGCCACGACCCCTCCCCTCTTGACCCTCCCCTGAAGACCCCACCACGCCTGCGGGGAAGCGAAGGGGCGGGATGCAGCATCACTCCCCCCCCTTTGCACATCCCAGGGGGGGAAAAAAAAAAGCCTGGCGGACTGGAGCCCCGCGCCGCCGTTCCCGGAACGCGGCGCTCCTCCCTCCTCCCCCCCCACCCGCTCGTCTCCCCTCCTGGCCAGGCTGGCTGTTGCCGGCCAAGCATCCCCCCCCCCGCGCGCTGTTCCTTCGAAGCGCGCGCGCTGGACTCCCTCCCTCCCCCCCCCCCCGCCGCGTTCGCGCGCGCCACCCTTCCAAGCCGGGGCTGTTCCTCGCAAGAGCCTCTCTCCCCCCCGAGGCTGAGAGGCGGGGGCAGAGACTGTCCCGGCCGGCGCTGATCTCGAGCGGCGATTGGCCGCTGTCTACGCTGACGTCACGATCATGATGAGAATTAATGATCGGAGGCGCTGATTTCATTGTGTGACGCCGGGACCGACCCAGCCGAAACCGGCTGAATTCGGAGCCCTGGGGCCCCCCGTGGCCGCCCCGCCCGCCCCACAGAGCACGGTGGGTCCGGTAGAGGGGGGGTTTGGGGTGTCGGGCGGGGAGGGGGGGGAGGGGAGGGCGCGCGGCCCCGGAGGGGGGAGGGGCGACGGTGTGGGGGAGGTGGGGGGGGCCGGCCTTCCCGCCAGGCCTTGTCGAGGATGGGCCTGCCAGAACGGCCCTTCCTCGCTTTACGGCTTGCCGGGCAAAGACGCCGACGGGAGAAAGTGGGGGACAAAATAAAATAAAATAAAATAAAAATAAAGAGAGAAAGAATTGACGAGTTTCGTTCGGGGCTTCAGTCCCGGAGCTCGCGGAGCAGAACTCGGGACGCGCATGCGTGCCGCTCGCCTCGCTCGATCTGCGGCAAGAGACGCTTGGAGCCGTCGGCTGGAGAGCGCGAGGGGAAGGCTGCGCCTGCGCAGAAGGGCGCCCCGTCGCCGGACTGCCCTCGCTTTACGTATCTTCGTCCTTTTTTTTTTTTGTACGTAAAAGTCGATTTGGGCAGCCGGGCGTGGGGAGGGGGGAGGGAGAGGAGGAAGGCGGCCGGCGAGGTCCAAAATACCTTTGGTGTCGGTCCGGCGCGCTTTTTTCATGCAGGCAGCCGGTTCTTTTTACTTTTTTAAAAAAAGTGGTTTAATCTTATTAATCTTATGGGATCTATCAAAAGAATGAGTTGGGGTCGTTGAGAAGCATCGAGGTAGCTTTTTGAGTCACCTGCCTGGAGTTTTACCAAAATAGGCTTTTGTCTATTTTAAAAAGTTATTATTTCTGTCTCTGCATCAGTGCTTCTCATGCTATAAAATGCAAGGAAAATATAAGAGTTTATTGGCTCAGTGTGTGAACCCAATCAAAAGGTTTTCCATATATATATCATAGTGTTGTACATAGGAAAGCCAACAGCTGATTTCATTCAATGAAACATGTTTTGTTAAACCATGGATTAGTGTAGTGTTTTTCAACCTTGGAGACCCTAAATTCTGTGGACCTCAACTCCCAAATTCCTCAACTAGCAATTTGCCTGGGGGATTCTGGGAGTTGAAATCCACACATCTTAAAAGTTTAAGGCTGTGGAATTCTGGGAGTCGGGAGTACAGACATCCTAAAGATGCCAAGGTTGAGAAAGACTGGATTTGAATATTATGCAGGTTAATATGTGTCATGTAGGCTGCTTCACTAAAGATCTCTCTCTAGGAATCAAGGGATTAAGTAATGCCTTTTTTAGGGACAGACGTTAATCCATAACCAGTCTTCTGCAAGTAACTGATCAGTGCTTTGAAAATGGGAGCATTGCAAGATTCTGGTATTTCAGAAAACAGTTTTGCTTAGTTTAATTTAACTTAAATGTAAAGATGAGCTTGCATTTCCCATTGGGAATGCATGAAATTGGACCTGGGTATTGTCTGATCTATTTATTTATTTATTTATGATTCATTCTATTCTATTCTATTCTATTCTATTCTATTCTATTCTATTCTATTCTATTCTATTCTATTCTATTCTATTCTATTCTATTCTATTCTATTCTATTCTATTCTATTCTATTCTATTCTATTCTATTCTATTCTATTCTATTCTATTCTATTCTATTCTATTCTATTCTATTCTATTCTATTCTATTCTATTCTATTCTATTCTATTCTATTCTATTCTATTCTATTCTATTCTATTCTATTCTATTCTATTCTATTCTATTCTATTCTATTCTATTCTATTCTATTCTATTCTATTCTATTCTATTCTATTCTATTCTATTCTATTCTATTCTATTCTATTCTATTCTATTCTATTCTATTCTATTCTATTCTATTCTATTCTATTCTATTCTATTCTATTCTATTCTATTCTATTCTATTCTATTCTATTCTATTCTATTCTATTCTATTCTATTCTATTCTATTCTATTCTATTCTATTCTATTCTATTCTATTCTATTCTATTCTATTCTATTCTATTCTATTCTATTCTATTCTATTCTATTCTATTCTATTCTATTCTATTCTATTCTATTCTATTCTATTCTATTCTATTCTATTCTATTCTATTCTATTCTATTCTATTCTATTCTATTCTATTCTATTCTATTCTATTCTATTCTATTCTATTCTATTCTATTCTATTCTATTCTATTCTATTCTATTCTATTCTATTCTATTCTATTCTATTCTATTCTATTCTATTCTATTCTATTCTATTCTATTCTATTCTATTCTATTCTATTCTATTCTATTCTATTCTATTCTATTCTATTCTATTCTATTCTATTCTATTCTATTCTATTCTATTCTATTCTATTCTATTCTATTCTATTCTATTCTATTCTATTCTATTCTATTCTATTCTATTCTATTCTATTCTATTCTATTCTATTCTATTCTATTCTATTCTATTCTATTCTATTCTATTCTATTCTATTCTATTCTATTCTATTCTATTCTATTCTATTCTATTCTATTCTATTCTATTCTATTCTATTCTATTCTATTCTATTCTATTCTATTCTATTCTATTCTATTCTATTCTATTCTATTCTATTCTATTCTATTCTATTCTATTCTATTCTATTCTATTCTATTCTATTCTATTCTATTCTATTCTATTCTATTCTATTCTATTCTGTATCCTATCCTACCCTACCCTACCCTACCCTACCCTACCCTACCCTACCCTACCCTACCCTCTACTCTCTATTCTGTTTTATTCTATTCTGCTTAATTTGACTTTGAAATGAAACCTGTATTATATTAGTCAGCTCAGTGTGGTAAGAAAATTGTAAGTTTTCCGTTAGTCAACATATTGCATATGTCCAAAGTAGGACACAGAAGAACAAAGGAAGCTTTAAAAAAAAAGCATAGAAGTTGGCAACAGTTGTGCAAACAGGTGTCGGTGGGAATAAAATTAAATGGTTTTAATGTCATGCCTCAAATGCAAAAGCATGAATGGCATTGTGAGCTTTGTGGCAAGGTGTCATCTAGTTGCCAGTCTGTGAAAACAGTGGAACAGAGAATTATGCTTTTGGGGAATGAGCAGGTTCATATGCATATACTAGTCTTTCATGGTTTCATTCATTTTTTTTAACTGTTTGAATAGTGACCAGAAACGTGTCAAGTATTCAATGTAAAGTCCTTCAGTTCTTTTATGATGATGAACTTTTGATTGCCATATTAATGGCCGTCAATTGGATTGGGATGGATTGGGAAATTGAATGAATGAATAAATGGATGAATTGATAAACAAACAAAGAAAGAAAGAAATGATTCAGCTGATACTGGTATTCTGTAGACTTGTGCTTTGAATTACAGCGTTGCTTAATAATTTCAGGGAGTGAGATGTGGCTTCAGTGCAGTACCCACCCATGATCTACAATATGGAGGTAATAGTCAGGGATTGCTTATGTGGTTATATATAAAGTGCTTTGAAGTCATGTCACTAAGTTATGTAATTTGTCTAGTCTAATTTTAAGCTGGCGTCAAGCTGAGATTGCTTTGGTCAATCCCAGAGCTGGCAGCTGTAAGGGAGAATACATTCCTGTTGGTTCCAATAAATCTCTCCGCCACATTTTTTATTTATTATTATTATTATCAAGCCTTATTACCCTTCCTGGCCTCCTGACATGGGAAATACCAGTTTGCAGGGGCTCTAATCCATGTTTAGTAATTGATATCTGAAGCTGGGGAGGGTTTCTGTGATGGTTAGGTTTCAAATCCATCCCTGTGATATGTTTGCCTGTTTTCTTTTTCATACTGTCCCAACGTTTATTTAAAATACTGAAAGAGATAATTGGGAATTGTACTACCCTGTTTCCCCCCCAAATAAGACATTCCCTGATAATAAGCCCAATCGGGCTTTTGAGTACCATTAAGTGACTATCATTAAGTGTTGTACCTTATGATTCTTGATGAACATATCTTTTCTTGTATGTACACTGAGAGCATATGCACCAAAGACAAATTCGTTGTGTGTCCAATCACACTTGGCCAATAAAAAATTCTATGCTATGCTATGCTATGCTATTCTACACTCTACCCTACCCTACTCTACCCTACTCCACTCCATTCCGCTCCCTTCCCTACCCTACCCTACCCTACCCTACCCTCTACTGTACTCTACTCTATTCTAATCTACTCTACTCTACTCTACTCTACTCTACTCTACTCTACTCTACTCTACTCTACTCTACTCTACTCTATTCTTGAGCATACAGCAATAAGGCCAAGCGCTTATTTCAGGGTTCAACAAAATATAAGACAGGGTCTTATTTTCGGGGAAACACGGTATTGCAATGATCGTTGGTCGCATGGTCAGCCAGATGGTTTTACCCCTCCCCTTTTTACATATAATTCAATGTGGTAAAAATACCTGCCCTGTCCTCTTTTTCCCACCACAACCCTGTGAGTTAGGTTGGGCAGAGAGAGATTGGCTTTCAAAGGGAGACCTAGAATTCACCATCTCCTGGTTTATTGACCATCGCTACAATCAAACTGGCTCTCGTATTTATTATATTGCAGAATAACAGAGTTTTGGGGGGGACCTTGACGGACTTCTAGTCCAACCCCCTTCTCAAGCAGGAGACCCTCCTAGACCATTCCAGGCAAACGGCCGTCCGATCTCTTCTTAAAAGCCTCCAGTGATGGAACACCCCACAACTTTGTTGCTCTTTGTTTCTCTACCAAAGTAGTTTTTGTCATTGTTTCGAATCAATATCTGGCACAACAATAGAGTAGATATAAGGTAGTAAACTGAAACATTCAGTCAAATCAAAGGTCCTTTTCATTAGGAAAAAAAAAAGGCTGGTTTTCTTTCTCAGCTGGAGTTCGATCCAACCCTGGGGTTTTGCAAGTTGCAACTAATTGCATGTTGGTTGCAAACAAGCATTTCTTCTGTTAGCTTTCATATGCCGGACTTACTATGTGATTGCTCAATTTGCTATAATGTTCTTCATTTTTTTCTTCATGCCTGGACTGGAGAAGAGTCCTTTGGACTGCAAGGCGATCAAACCGGTCACAAACATGGACAGTAGATTAATATACTTAAGTAGAAAGCATGTTATGTTGTTGTTGTTAGTTGCAAAGTCGTGTCCGACCCATCGCGACCTCATGGACAACGTTCCTCCAGGCCTTCCTGTCCTCTACCATCCTCTGGAGTCCTCTAGGACTGACCGGTTTGATCGCCTTGCAGTCCAAAGGACTCTTCTCCAGCACCATAGTTCAAAAGCCTCATAATATTCTTCGTTTTTCTGTTCATGCCTTCCTCAAATAAACATGGACAGTAGATTAATATACTTAAGGAGAAAGCATGGTATGGGCAGCAGCACCAATTTCTGTTGAGTTTAGGTGGCAGTCTGATGAAAAGTTAGCTTATAGAAATCTCTGGGGAGAAACATACAGAATCACTCATAGTTCCAGAAACAGTATCTGTATCTTCTTTGCAACTTGCGAGCAAGGACCAAAATTTGTATTTTATAAAATACAATATGGGTACGAATGGTTCTGATAGGCTGCATTGCATTGCTTATTTGTGTCTTCATTCATTCATTCATTCATTCATTCATTCATTCATTCATTCATTCATTTCCCGCCTTTATTATTTTCACCAATAACTCAAGGCAGTGATCTCATCCAACACAACTTACTTCCTCCTCCTCTTATTTTCCCCACAACAACCCTGTGAGGTGGGTTGGGTTGAGAGAGAGTGACTGGTTTAAGGTCACCCAGCTGGCTTCATGCCTAAAGTGGGACTAGAACTCCCCGTCTCCTGGTGAGTGGCCCTCAGTGGCTTTGGCACTCAGCTGGCTTTCCTGGCTAAGGCAAGACTTGAACTTGTGATCTCTTGCTTTCCAGCCTGGTGCCTTAACCACTAGACCAAACCAGCTCTCTCAATTATGGCAGTGAAGAATAACATCTACTCCACTTCATATCTTATTCATCCGGAGGTTTGCTATGTGGTTATAGTAGTAGAAGTCTCTATTTATTTGTTGTTTTGTGGCGTGAAAATTACAAGGGGTTATACATTTATATGTTTTTTCAATTAAGTCTAAGCTTGTGTTTTAGAGAGGCACTTGTGTTAATGTGCCAATACTTGTGTTTTTAGCATCATAATGGGGGGGCGGGATCCTCGGAGTGGTTCTAGCCAATTTACGCATTCTCTGGAAGTGAGCATATGGTTTCCTTCACAATAGAGCTAGAGAAGAACAAATGTGCAATTCAGTTATTCGTAGTCCATATAACACACATCTTTTGTCACCTTAAAGATAAAGAAATGTATCATGCCATTATTTTATATGTACCAGAAGCCACTTGTGGAGTGATTAATGAATGAAATGACTTGCCTTCAGAAGTTGTGAGTACTCCAACACTGGAGATTTTTAAGAAGAGATTGGACAACCATTTATCTGAAATCCTGACCGACTCAAGGTTGACTCAGTCTTCCATCCTTCCGAGGTCAATAAAATGAAGACCCAGATTGTTGGGGGCAAGAGGCTGAGTCTGTAAACCGCTTAGAGAGGGATGTAAAGCACTGTGAAGCGGTATATAAGTCTAAGTGCTGTTTTCCTTCCTTCCTTCCTTCCTTCCTTCCTTCCTTCCTTCCTTCCTTCCTTCCTTCCTTCCTTCCTTTCTCTGCCCACAGCCAGCAGTTCAATCCTGACCGACTCAAGGTTGACTCAGCCTTCCATCCTTCCGAGGTCAATAAAATGAAGACCCAGATTGTTGGGGGCAAGAGGCTGAGTCTGTAAACCGCTTAGAGAGGGCTGTAAAGCACTGTGAAGCGGTATATAAGTCTAAGTGCTGTTTTCCTTCCTTCCTTCCTTCCTTCCTTCCTTCCTTCCTTCCTTCCTTCCTTCCTTCCTTCCTTCCTTCCTTCCTCTGCCCACAGCCAGCAGTTCAATCCTGACCGACTCAAGTTTGACTCAGCCTTCCATCCTTCCGAGGTCGGTAAAATGAAGACTCAGATTGTTGGGGGGGGGGGGGCTTATGCTGACTCTGTAAACCGCTTAGAGAGGGCTGTAAAAGCACTGTAAAGCGATATATAAGTCTAAGTGGTATAGCACACATACTAGAAATAACAGCTAACTAGCAATCTTGAAATGGCTTCAGCAGAAGTGCTTTTACAGCATTGATTTCTTTGTGCCATTTCTTTGTTCACTGACTTCCATCGGAAGTCGTTTTCATTCGTGTTTGCTTCATTTCAGCTATTGACTTTTCAATCAAACTTGATGTCTCTCTGTTTAAAGAATGGAATCCATAGGCACCTTTGAGAAGCTGATTGATAATCCCAATACATTGATGCAAGGTTGTCAAAAGAGGAACAACTTTCAGGCGAGATATAGATCAGCATCTTGCTCACCTCTGTTATTAAAGAAGTAAGTGCACAACAGGAGTAGAAAACAGGAGAAGCAACTGCTTAAGCAGTGTCCATGTTCTTCCTGGTGGTGCAGCCCAAGTCCTCTGAATATTCAACAAAATCAGAGTACATCTTAGCCAAAGTCACCAACAATGTTAAGAAAAATATGCTTGAAAGAATCTGTTCGAAATAACATAACATACGTTTGGCATTAAAATAACGTTAATAGCACTTAGACTTATATACCGCACCACAGGGCTTTACAGTCCTCTCTTAAGTGGTTTATAGAGTCAGTCTATTGTCCCCCAACAATCTGGATCCTCATTTTACCCAGTGCTGTGGAGTCGGAGGCAATTTTGGGTACCTGGAGTCGGAGTCGAGGAGTCGGAGTCGGAGGAAATTTTGGGTACCTGGAGTCAGAGTCAGAAGTACAAAAAAACAGGAGTCGGAATGCGAGTCGGAACATTTATTTCCTGACTCCACAGCCCTGATTTTACCGACCTCAGAAGGATGGAAGGCTGAGTCAACCTTGAGCCGGTCAGGATCGAACTGCTGGCAGTGAGCAGTGAGTTAGCCCTGTATTACTGCATTCTAACCACTGCACCATCACGGCTCAACCTTGAGCCTGTGAGAATCAAACTGCTGGCAGTCGGCAGAATTAGCCTGCAATACCGCAGTGTAAACAGGTCCATTTTGCCATGGGTTGGATAAACTCATCGTTCTAAGCCAGAGGTCTTCAAACTTGGCAGCTTTAAGACTTGTGGACTTCAACTCCACAAGTCTTAAAGCTGCCAAGTTTGAAGACCTCTGTTCTAAGCCATGATGATAAGCGCATTATAGATTACTGGACAAATCATATCTGGCTCATTTCATGCTATAATGTCTCATTTCCAGCTAAAAGTGTTCAAGTAGTGTTTATAAACTACATACAGTCTTTGACTTACGATCACAATTTCTGTGGCCAAGTGAAATGTTTGTTAACGGAATGTTGCCCCATTTCACGGCTTTTCATGCCACCGTCGTTAAAGTGAATCACTGCAGTTGTTAAGCTAGTAACACCTTTGTAAAATGAATCCGGCCTCCCCACTGACTTTGCTTGTCGGAAGGGGATCAGATGACCCCCGGCACACTGCAACCGTCATAATTACGAGTCGGTTGCCAAGCGTCTGGATTTTGATCATGTGACCATGGAGGCGCCACGACGGTCATGAGTGTGAAAAAACGGTCACCAGTCGCTTTTTTCAGTGCCTTTGTAACTTCGAACGGTCACTAAATGTTGCCAGTCAAGAGCTACCTGTAAGAGCTTTGAGCTTAGTGATAGCAGTCCGCTATACCCATCCTCTCTGCAACTTTCCAGATATTTGAGACTACAAATCACATTAGTCACAGCTTAGCATTCATCAGGGGCAATAAAAGAGATTCGGGTCAGGAAAAACTGAATTAGGTTTCACAATCGTGTCTCTCTGTCTGCAACTTCACCCAGTATCCCTTTTCTTGTTTATTTTGCTTGTTTTTGTTGAGTGTTCCAAGCCCATTTTTTCTCTTGTAAACAAACCTTTTAATCATTTTAATAGTATTGGAGTTCTATTTGTGTTGAGCTACGCTTAATTCCTGAATGTAAATAGTTACTGCTTCATTTTGTTTTTGGGTTGTTTGTAAACTATATTTAAGAATATTTACAGGGGAACTGGAATAAATTAGACACAGTCTGCTGTAGATTTCTATTTCTTTGTTACCCCCTGTGGATAGGGCTCGCAACTTGGGTGTCCTCCTGGATTCACGGTTGTCTCTGGAAGATCATGTAACGACTGTGACCAGGGGGGCATTTGCCCAGGTCCGCCTTCTGCACCAGTTGCACCCTTACTTGGACCAAGATGCCCTACACACTGTTACTCATGCGCTGGTCACCTCCCGTCTTGACTACTGCAACCCTCTCTACCTAGGGCTGCCCTTGAAAACCATTAGAAGGTTTCAGCTGGTGCAGAATGCGGCTGACACTCCCATGTTACACCCCTCCTGCGCGACCTGCATTGGTTGCCCTTCGGGTGAGGTTCAAGGTGCTGGTTATTATCTACAAAGCCCTTCATAGCCTAGGCCCGGGATATTTTTGGACCCCCTGCAGCCAGTGACAATTCCCAATCGCCTGGTGCGTTCCCACAGACAGGGCCTTCTCAGGGTGCCGTCATCCAGACAGTGTCAGCTGGCGACCCCCAAGGGGAGAGCTTTCTCTGTGGGTGCACCCACCTGCTGGAACCAACTTTCTTTGGAACTCCGGATGGCCCCTGACCTTCGCTCGTTCCACCACGATTTGAAGACCTGGTTGTTCCTCAGCCTGGACTGATGGTGTGTGTGTGTGTGTTTCTTAACGAATTTTAAATTGTTTTAAATTGGAATTTTAATTTTGTATTGTCTTTAATGAGGAACTGTGCATCTCTACCTTTATGAGCTGCCCTGAGTCCTTGGAGATAGGGCGGCATATAAATTGCATTATAAATAAATAAATAAATGGGAACCTGTACTTTTTTTTTTTAAATGCCCTGTAAGTATTAAATTATTCTTCTTTTCAGAGTATCTTCTTTTATTTTTAGATGAATCTGCGTTCTGTATTTACTGCAGAACAACAGAGGATATTGCAGCGTTACTATGAAAATGGAATGACAAATCAGAGTAAAAATTGCTTTCAGCTCATATTACAGTGTGCACAAGAAACTAAGCTGGACTTCAGTGTAGTCAGGGTAAGTACTGAGGTTTCCATGCTCAAATTTACATAACAGTCTTAACAGACACAGGTGTTTGCTTACCTTATCTACAGGGCATGGAGCTGTGGGGAAAAAAAATCAGTAGCTTCGATAGAATGTGTGTTTAGAAATTTCTGTTGAAATCCCGAGTTCTACTTTATTTATTAAATTTATTAAACTTATATGCCACCCATCTCACTGTTCCAGATTACAAAAGGATTAAAAAGGTAAATATATAATACAAAATGATTAAATTTAAGAAGAGTGCATTTATTTATTTATTTATTGTTTGTTTGTTTGTTTATTGCAGTGGGTATAAACCCAAAAGTGCTTCTTTTCAGGAGGCAACTGGACTTCCTTGCCTTTTTCTGTTGAAGACGTTTTGCTTCTTCTTTCTTTATCTTTATTTGATTTGTATACCGCCCTACTCCCGACGGACTCAGGGCGGTGAACAGCCAATGGTAAAAATACATAAATAACAACATTTAAAAACAGAATAAAATCAAATTAAACAATTTGGCCCAGACAAATTAAAACACCCTAATCATTTAAAAACCAATTAAAATTTGCATAATTAAAAGGGAGAAGATTAGGCCAGGCCCGTCTGGTAAAATAAAAAGGTCTTGAGAGCGTGGCGGAAGGTGCGCAGATCCGGGATCCTCCATATCTCCGGGGGGAGCTCATTCCAGATAGCGGGGAATGGAAGGATTATCTTGTCAGAGCTGAAGAAGCTTCTTGGATGAGAAGCGAAACATCTTCGACAGAAAAAAAACAAGATAGTCCAGTTGCCTCCTGAAAAAAAACACCTTTGCGACGACCATCACCTGGATGGTCGAGAAGCTCTACAGACTTTCAGTGGGTATAAAACGCACAAGAGTCCCTCTGTGTAAAATAATTCGGGAAGGAAGGAACACTTAACATTATTGTATGCATGCAACTGTAAGTTTAAAGCATTCATACAATAAATTGTACTTGTGGGGGAAAAAAAACCCCACGCATTAGCCAAGTCGGGTTGTTACAATTGGCTTCGCAACTCCTTTACTAGTTTCCAGTTAAATGGCTGCTGGGTGGCAAAATTTTCTTTGCTTTTGCGAAATGAGTGAGAAATGCCTCGCTCATAAAAGCGATTGTTGTGTGTGCCAAGCCTAGTTAAATGTTAAGATTTAGCTTAGTTCTTTTTTTTCTTAATTTCTTAATTCCTTTAACAGTAGGTTAAAACTGAACAGCTCATGTGACACCTCTGCTCCGTGAGCTGTGTTGGCTGCCAGTTTGGGTCTAAAGGTAAAGGAAAAGGTTCCCCTTGCAAATATGTGCTAGTCGTTCCCGGCTCTAGGGGGCGGTGCTCATCTCCGTTTCAAAGCCGAAGAGCCAGCTCTGTCTGAAGATGTCTCCGTGGTCATGTGGCCGGCATGACTAAACGCCAAAGGTGCACAGAACGCTGTTCTCTTCCCACCAAAGATGGTCCCTATTTTTCTATTTGCATTCTTTTACGTGCTTTCGAACTGCTAGGTTGGCAGAAGCTGGGACAAGGAACAGGGGCTCACCCCACTAGGGATTTGAACTGCTGACCTTTCAATCAACAAGCTCGGCGTCTTAGCCACTAAGCTACCGTGTCCCTTAGTTTGCGTCTAGTCCCAATTAAAGATTCTGGTTTTAACCTTTGATGCCCTTGATGGCATGGGATTGGGCTACCTGAGGGACTGCCTGTCTCCGGTTACACCTTCCCATTCCGTTAGATCTGGCAGAGGAGACCTGCTCCAGGTACCATCAGGTAAGAACCTACATTTGGTGGACCTCAGGAGACATGCCTTCTCTGCCTTGGCCCCATCTTATGGAGCATGCGTCTCCCCAAAATTAAATTAGCTTCATCCCTCTTGACATCATGGGTGTCCCTCAAGACCTGGTTATGCTATTAGGCTTGATGGTCCCCGAGAACCAGATACGGTACATGCTTAAGTTGCTCCATTGTTGAGGTGGCCATTCTCTCTCTCTCTCTCTCTCTGCCCAGGCAGTTTGTAAGTTTGTTTTTATTTGCACGTTTAATTTTTTTTTAAATGTGGATTTGTTTATTTTTACATTTGTTGCTTCTAGAACCATTTACGTTGCTCAATTGTTATATGCTGTCCAGAGTCGCTTTTGGTGAGATAGGTGTCCATACAAATTTGGTTAATTAATTAATTAATTAATAAATAAATAAATAAATAAATAAATAAATAAATAAATAAATAAATAAATAAATAAATAAATAAATAAATAAATAAATATAGATGAAATTGAGTGGCAAGCATTACCCTCTGGGTTATGGCAGTTGTTTTTAGAGAGTGTTCTTTGTCACAAAACTTGTCTATTTCTCTTTTTTAAGGTCAGGGTGAAGGACGTAGGGCCGTGATGGCGAATCTATGGCACATGTGCCACAGGTGGCATGCAGTGCCCTCCCTGTGGGCATGAGAGCCGTCGCCCCAGTTCAGCTCCGCTGCGCATGCGGTGCGCCTACTGCCACCCAGCTGGTCGTCGGGTCTCTGCTGTGCATGCACAGGGGTGCCTGCAGGGGGGCTGTGCACGCATGTGCAGGGGATGGGGTGCATGTGGGGGTGTGCATGCATGCGTGGGGCACATGCGCAGGATGCGCATCTGCTTGGGGCAGGGGTGTGTGGGGTGCGTGCACGGGGGCAGAACATGTGCGGCGGGCCCCTCGCACATGCGCAGGGATGGTGCGGTGGCGGGGCGCATGCACGGGAGCCACCCGAGCATTGCATTTGGGGGATTGCGCGGTTAACCATCACTGATGTAGCGGAACATTTTAGGATTGAGGTTTGGATAGGAGTTTGTAAATTGAGATGGCTTTTTTTTTTTTTGTTGGTAGGTAGCAACAAAACTGTTTGGTCTCAGTCTGAAGGGCATCAGTTTGATGGAGTGTAGCCTAAATTATGCTCGGTTAAAATACCTAAAAAGCAGAATACAATGATCGTAACGCTTCTGTTTGGCATACTCTGTGAATTGAAGGTTTCGTTTGTTATCACTTACCTGTACAAGAAGGGACCAAAGACCTTAAGAAAAATGCTTGTGCGGTAATGAAGTCTCCCCTGAAAAGCCATGGTCGAGAAAATTAAAAGTATTTCTAGAAAGAATTACTTCTAAAGTAATCATAAAAGGAGAATGTGTGATTATCTCACTCCTTCCCTCTCTTTTAAGCTGTGGTTTGTTAAGAAGAACAGGATATTAAAAACAATGGGGGTGGGGGTGGGGAATTCTTATACAATACACCTCCACGAAACTTTACGAGCCAGGCAGGATATGTAATAAGATTGGGTTCTTTTTGGTCATACCTATTTGGCAGAATAATTTTACAGTTCTTACAAAGTTATTCGACACTCGAGTTCACATATCTTCTCTTATCTGTTCCGTAGCCCGTGAAGAGAAATGATAAATGCTTGATCGTCGGTTGCTTAGACAATGTTATATTATGTATTGTTTTCTTGGTTTGTTTCTTTGGGGACTTAGGACATGAACTTCTTCTTTCCTTTAAACGGCAGGTGTGGGGTGCTGCAGCAGAGCAGTATTGTTATGACTCAGGGTTGAATGGCTAGAACTTGTCACTTTTGCAGTGCCGCTTTTTGGATCAAACAAAGGCTTAGAAATCAGAATTGATTTCCACTAGAAAATGAACCACGTGACTTCTTGTTGCTCCGAGAAGCAAAAACAAAAGATCTTCCTGCTCTCTTTTCTTTTTCCCATTTTTTTTTTAACACCGGTCTATGAAGATAATAAAATTTCATTTGATTTGACTTGGTGGGTTTTCCCCTTGTGCATCCAGAACCTCTCTATATGCTTAATCGGACTCTCGGTCAATTCTTATTCACAGTCACCAATGTATTTTCTTTCTGCAGCCTGTATTCAGAATCACACGTAATACGGTAGTTATCCCTTATTAATCATACATGCACAGTTTGAAACAGTACGACAAAGGCTGCTTTCCTGTGTATGCTACCTTGTTTTCCCCAAAATAAGGCAACCCCTGATAATAAGACGGTCTTATTTTCAGGGAAATGCGGTATGAAGATACCAGTAGGGTTAAGATAGATTGATAGATAGATAGATAGATAGATAGATAGATAGATAGATAGATAGATAGATAGATAGATAGATAGGTAGGTAGGTAGGTAGGTAGGTAGGTAGGTAGGTAGGTTGGTTGGTTGGTTGGTTGGTTGGTTGGTTGGTTATGGTGCATTTTGCGTCTGCTTTTTAGTGTTTAATTGGATTTAATTGAAGAGTTTATTATTGCTACTTCTAATACAAGAGTCCTGTCAGCTAAATGGTCAAAGCTAAATGGATGCCATATAAGGGGCAATGAAATTCACTAGGGAAGGGCTGGATATAGGTTTTTTGTGACAATGTAACGATTCCAAACTAATGACACGTTTAATCCTGCCTTCCAGCTCAGTCTCTTTTTCTCCTACATAGACAAGGCTATCCTTGTCTCTAAACAGTTTTTTACGAATTGTATCCTGTCCTTTTATGTACCCTGTTTCTCCCAAAATAAGACATCCCCAGATAATAAGCCCAATCGGGCTTTTGAGTGCATGGCAATAAGGCCAAGCGCTTATTTCAGGGTTCAAAAAAATAGAAGACAGGGTCTTATTTTCAGGGAAACACTGTAGGTGTGGGGAGTGAGGGTCCCATATTTTTCATCATCTATTTTTGGTTTGAAATTTACATTGTGGCTAAAAATGCTTTTGCATAATGGATCCTCCTTGAAACATTTGCAGCATTGTAAGATACACATATCATGAACACTCTATGATATACAAAAGGGTTCCACAGCCCCCGGGTTGCAGCCCACTACTAGGTGTGGCCTATGTGGAACTGGGCCGCACGAGTGGCTAGCGTGCACAACAAGCAGGCCGCCGCATGCACACCCACAGACTGACCTGTGTGAGCAGCAAGCTGGCAGGCACTCGCGGGCATGCGCGCCAGCCTGCAGCTCACACAAGTCAAGGTGCGCGCCAGCCCACCACTCGCAAAAGCCAGCTTGCGCCATCCCACTTCTCGCATGACCCAGTCCCCTCTCCCTTCCCCCAGTTGGGCCACCAAGCTGCAAAGGTTGGGGACTGTTGGCATACAAAAAAGAAAGTCTTCCTATGAGAACAGAAATGAGGATTTCTGAGGAAAGAGTTAGTGGCACCTTCTCTCTTAAACCAGATGTACAAAATAAACATAATTTTATTCAGTTAATAAATCTCTGGTCCCTTATTTCGGGGTTCAAAATAATATAAGACGGAGTCTTATTTTCAGGGAAATACGGTATTGAAATAATAAACAGAATTTTCATCAACTATGCTATGTCACACTGATCGTTGCCAGTGATGTTTATACGCTTGTTAGATTTTTAGCGATGACCTGCATTTTAAAAACATATTTTATGGAAAGAAATCATAAAATAGAACTTGAGTGACATTTTCTAAACAGTTAAAATTGGAGGAATTGAATGGGGCCATTCATGTCTTTGTAAAGATTGATTATTTTTCCAGTTTCTAAAATAATATAGCATTTAATATAAAACTAAACATATGAAACAGTCTTGGATATTGTAACTTCTCAGATGGGCAGGTTCCTAGTCACAAAGTTACTGTGCATTGAATCAGTGTTGACTCCTGGTGATTGCCTGGATAAGTCCCTGCAATTTTCTCGGCAAGATTTCAGAAGTGGCTTGCCATTGCCGTCTTCCTGGGGTTGAGAGAGACTGCCTCCCCCAAAGTCCTTCATGGGCTTCATGTCTTAAGGCAGAACTAGAACTCACAATCTCCCAGTTTCTAGCTCGTGTCTTAACCACTACACTGAACTGTTTTTTACATCCTTAATTACTTAACTGTCTTTCGTTCCCATACATATCAGTCAAGTGTTGAAAATATTTATTATTTTCTCAGAACCTTAAACAAAGTTTCAGTTGGCAGACGTAAGGGAGTGAAGCTTTTGACATAATGATGGAAAGGCCATCTTGAAGTCTGGCTGAAAATGATAGTTTGAGGCCTGGAAAATCATCTAGCTTAGAATTATAGGTGAGGCGTGGAAAGCCATCTCTGAAAACTAGCTGAAAATTATAGTTGAGGCCTAGAAAACTACCTAGTTTGAGAATGATAGTTGAGCTGTGAAAGGCCACCTTGAAAGCTAGCTGAGAATTACAATCCTCTTTGCTTACAAATTCCCATTTTTCTTTGCAGACGTGGGTAGGAAACAAAAGAAGAAAGATGAGCAGTAAGAACGCCGTGGATTCTGGAGGAAGCCCAACAGCCACGTCTAGCAGCTCATTGACAATGCCTCCAGAAGTGGCCGTTCAAAACGTGGTCAGCATAGCCCGTTCCCAGAGTCAGCAATCCTCGTGGACGTCCTCCAATAACGACGTGATAGTCACCGGCATCTATAACCCGGCTACTTCCTCTGGCAGGCTGGTTTCCAGTAAACAGACTAACTCCTTGATGAGCGATATGCATAAAAACTCCCTGTCGAGGTCAGCCGGGAAGAGCGATCCCGAATTCCAGCGGCAGCACATTGCGGTGACCCGCCAAGCGCCCCATTGTAAAAACGCTTCACTTTTCCTGGGCGAGAAAACCATCATCCTCTCCAGGCAAACCAGCGTGCTGAATTCAGGGAATTCTATTTATAACCACACAAAGAAAAGCTACGGCGGCTCGTCGGTTCAGACGGCGGAATTAGTGTTACCTCAAAAGCCCGTCCTGTGCCACCGGCCGTACAAAATGGACCAGGTGGGCTGCCAACGGTTGCAAAAGCCAGAGCACCCCATCCTCGCTTCCTCCGTTCCATCTGGGCAGAGATCAAACATTAGAGATCCTTCCTGCAGCACCCACAATTTGGAAATCCGAGAGGTTTTTTCGTTGGCTGTTACCGATCAGTCCCTGGGAGGAAACCGAGAGAAGGCCTTGTCGTCTTCCGGAGAAGGCAGTTGCCTGTCTATCGCGATGGAAACTGGGGATGTGGATGATGAATACGCCCGAGAGGAAGAGTTGGCCTCCATGGGTGCCCAGATACAAAACTACTCTCGGTTAAGCGGCACGTCCCTCCGCGTCGAGAATCCGGGATCTGGTTTTTCGGGGTCGGGCAGGAACATGGGTTGCAATTCGCACGTGCTGAACGCGAGGAACTTGCACAACAATATCTTGTATCACAACAGAGACTATCGCTTACCTCCACGGACATCGCTACACAGCACATCCAGTACGCTCTATAGTAGTTCCTACCCCTCCAGAAGTAACCTTTCTTCTCATTTTGCAGCATCCAATCAACTAAGGCTATCTCAGAACCAAAATAACTATCAGGTAATTGAGCTTTTCTTCCTAAATTGCGACGCTTAGAACAGGGATGTCAAACTCAAGGCCCGGGAGCTGGGTTCAGCCCACGGGGTACTTAGATCTGGCCTGCGGGGCCTCCCTGGAAACACCGAAGGACCGGCCTGCGATGCTTCTGCCAGCAAAAATGGATTCCCGAGCTCTGTTTTCAGCTGCCTCCCAAGCTCTGTTTTCAATGGCAGACGGTTGCAGGAGGATGTTGCAGCCGAAAACAGAGCTCAGGAGCCCGTTTTCTCTGGCAGAGCACTTGGGCCACCACAGGCGCCCACCCAACATGAGTGATGTCATGCTGGCCACGCCCATCCCGGCCCCCCGAGGTCAAACACAACCCTGATGCGGCCCTCAATGAGATCGAGCTTGACACCTCTGGCTTAGAAAATGTGCCACTTCCATTTCTTTAAAATTGTAAATCACGAACTCCATGAGTGACTGTAAAGGGAATTGCTACTTTTGTTTTCTGCTACTAGGAAATAAGAACAGTTTTCTATTTTACCCCCCTTTATTTATTTCATTTATTCATTTCTTTATACATGCCCGTTTTTCTCTTATGTCCCTGGCATTTTGATATACTTTATTCCTGTATTACAATCCTGATGATATCTGAATTTGAAAATGATCGTTCTGAAAACGTCTTCAGAACCATATGAAGCCAAGAGTACATCTTGATTCAAGTTCTGGTTTAGAGAAACGTTTAAATCAATTGAATATTTTTTAAAAAAAAACAAAAACCCTGAATTTACAAGAATTCATAACCATTCAAAATGTTTGAGATCCAGTAAATGATGATTTATTCCGATGGTTCTCAACCTTTGGTCTGTGGACCCCCGGGGGGGGGGGGCGGGGTTCCGTGATATCATCACAGGGGATCTATGAAGGCTTGAAGAAATATTATGATTTAAATCTTAAGTCTTGGGGGTCCATGGCCACAGTCTGTGGTCACAAAAGGTATTTAAAAGGGAGGTCCATGGTGAAGTAAAGGTTAAGAACCACTGGTTTATTGTCCCTAAATCGGATTTCTTAGAGAAAGAAGAATGGTTTATGTTCATCTCAGTGGTGGAATCCTACTGGTTTAACCATCGGTTTGGCGATCGCGCGCTTCGCGCAGGCACAATTAAACGAAAAATCACCTTCCGCGTTAGTGCTTGGGAATTAAAACAGTTGAGCTGCGGCAATCCGCTCTGCCGCACTAATCAGCTGCGAAGATATAGGTAAGTAGCGCACAGGGGCGGGTGGGCGGGCTCAGCTGGTAGTCGGAGAGAACCAGTTCACTGCCAGCTGACCGTCAGAGCTACCGATTTGCCCGAACCAGTAGAATCCCACCCCTAGCTCATCTGAAAATAATGCATTCCAATACACTCATGGTAACTGTTCTTCAGATAATTATCTGTCTACGCAGCATGCAAAATGTATCTTTGTGGTAATTTTTTATTTTCCACAGATTTCAGGAAACCTTACTGTGCCTTGGATTACTGGGTGCTCCAGGAAAAGAGCAGTAAGTACATCTTACTGCTTACAGTGAAACTGTACCAACCTTCAGCTTTAGATTGTTATGTTTATTTATCCCATATATTTATACTGTATACTGCACAGTTCTGAGTAGGTTAGAATGAATTTTCGCCAACTGTGAGAAGCATTTGTTATTTTTTCCAAGAAACGTTACATGTATTAATTCCAATTTGAGTTGTTTTTATTTTACAGCCCTGAAAATTTGGGGGGATTGTTATCAATGCAGGCAGGAGTCAATTAAAGTTATTATGCTCTGTTATTCAAAAATCCTGTCGGTTAACTGTTATGAATTGGTTTAATATTAATTACGGTATATCAATCAACAGTTTGTGTTGTGTTTCAGTGACGGCATCACAATTATAAAGACGGCTGGAAAATAATTGTACCAATGGAGCGGTATTTTTAAAAGCAACTGGGAAACCTAGTGAGGGTTAAAAGAACATGACAGTCATCTTGGAAAACAAAATAAATCTTTTTAAAGATGAGCCTTGCTGATCCCAAGAGTAATGAAGACAGTTTCAATTGTGGGCTATCAATGTAAAACCTTCATAGTCCCAATTTATAGTCCATTCCAACCGAACATTAGTCTCAGCTTAAATTCTGTCTGCTTCCAAATAGTTCTGTCTTTTCTTTTCTTTTCTTTTCTTTTTCCTGGTTTAATTTCAAGCAAGTGAAATCAAGGCTGTGGGGCACAAAGGAAAAAGCAAAGTAGAACAGAAAGGCTGTGAATCTTTTAGATCTGCAATAACTCTAAATCTATCCTTAAAAAAAAAAAAAGTTTTACGCAGATTCCTCTTTAATGTCGTTGGTTAACTATCTTATATTAATTTGTGTTGGTGTTAAATAGCCTGAATCTGTGCAATTAAAAATGCTTTCAAGGCTTGTTTTAAACCTGTTTGCAGAAGCTGTAGTCTAACAAATGGCAGCAATTTCTAGACTTTTATATAATCTTCATTTGCACAGGGAAATTGTATTCAAATGGGTTTTGCAAATGAAATAAAGTAATCTGTCATTGTCTCCAATTATAGTAGTATAACAAAGTTGGTTTTGTGACCAGAATAATTTTAAGTGCCATTTTTTTTAAACGACGCATCCTGAAAACTGATCTGGAGCAAAGTTTCTTAATGTTTTAAGCCATGGTCTATAAATGGCTCCTTAACGAATATAGATATCCATTAATAAAGGGGTGAGCTTTTCTCTCACCTAATTTTGTGTATGACTGAGTTCAGTGATAAAATCCAAACCGGTTTGCTACCGGTTCGCTGCCCGTGCATGCGTGCTACATGCCAAATGGGCACTGTACGCATGTGCACCGCGCATCAAAAGAAGGCTTGGGAAGGTAAGTAGAACAGCGAAGAGGAGGATCAGCTGTGCCGCACGATTTAGCTTTGTTAGAAAGCAGGATTTCCCAAACCGGAGAGAACCCGTAGCATTTTACCCCTGATTGAGTTGGATTATGGCACGCTAATCTCTCCACTTCTTCTCAATACAATCAAAACTACTAGTGTGAATCAAGCCAATTGTTTTTAATTTTTCATTGTTAGGGGAGAGCATGGGCGAGGATAGCAATCCTGTTTTTAATGTACTAATAATCTTAGTGTAAAGATCAAAAGTTCAAGTAATCGTTGCATTTTGAACAAAGTTTGGCTGGATCTCCTAGGAAGCGAAATATGAAGCCTTTCCTGTCCTAAGACCTTATATTCTCCTTTTTTTTTTCAAATACTGAATTAGTTAAGTGGGCATTGACATAATAATTGCCTGAGTCTTTTGATAAGCTGTTCAGATTGTTGGACAACACAGAATTTATTGGTTGTGAATTGCAAATATATATATATATATATATATCTGTTTTCTGAGGTTTTCGCGGGTGTTTGTAGGTCTTTGGTTATTCGGGTCTTCTCCCGCGTAAAATTGGCGATGTTTCAACAAAGTCTCATTTGTCATCTTCAGGCTGGTGTTCTCGGCTTCGTGCTTCCAGGAGCATGCTCCTGGAAGCACGCAGCCGAGAACACCAGCCTGCTTATGGTCACTAACCAAACTCTTGTAAGGCGAGGGGCTACCTATATTATATATATCTTGTATTCAATTATTGTTTCTGGGTTTTTCTTTTTTTTTTTAACCTTGCTGATCACTGATTGTAGTTTTAAAAGATTTAATTTTACCATGGCAACTTCCTGGAACATTGCTATGTTCTTTTTCCAAGTTTCTTTACTTAAAATCTTACTTTTAATTTAGTAATCTTTGCATATTTGTATGTGCACACCCATGTCCTTGTACTTTTCCCAAACAGAAGTGCATTCTGTTTTTCAAGGTAAAAGAAGATTGCAGAATTCTGCAGCTAAAGGCAGCCATTTTAATTTGGTCCAAGTGACTAAGCTTGTGTTAATTTGTAACAAGTTTCCTCCATTTTACACCTATTTCTTTAGAGTAATTTGTTTTAACCGATGTTATAAATAAACCAAGAATTTCGACTAAACAGTATAATTAAAAGTAGGACTTGATGTTGAGACGGGTCTGCGACAACTTGCCACAGCCAACTCACCATTCTCAACTCGCCATTCTCAACTTGCCAACTTGTTATGGCCAACTTGCCACGGGACAATTCGCCATGAGACAAGAGTTACATTAAAATTGAAGAAATAATCCAGTAGAATTCTTAAAGAAAGGATGCTAAAGGAGGGAGGGAGAAAATTAAATGTGAATGACAAAAATTAAAATAATTTTTAATTATTTTAAATAATTGAATTGAATTGTTGAATTGTCCCGCCGTGAGTTGGTCATGGCAAGTTTTCCCACGAGTTGGCTGCAGTGAATTGACCATGGTGAGATGGCTATGGCAAATTGGCTGCAGCAAGTTGCCCCATTCCGGTTGAGAAGACCTTCATTTTCACTGTCTGCCCTTGTCTGTTTTTTTGCACTCTTCACTGAGACGGGGGAAAAAAGATATGTGCTTGTTTCACAGTTACAGGACCGTACACAATTCAGCGACCGAGATTTAGCCACCCTTAAGAAATACTGGGATAAAGGCATGACCAGCCTTGGATCGGTTTGCAGAGAGAAAATTGAAGCCGTTGCTGCAGAGTTGAACGTTGACTGTGAAATAGTAAGGGTAAGAAACTTAACGTTTGTAGAAACCAAAATAGCCTCGATGAAAGTTTTCTTTTTTTTTCCTGAATTGCAAGAGTGAGATCAAAATAGATTGCACATGTTATTGAATGGTTACATTAGGAAGTGCTCTGTTTTCTGTCTATTTATAGATATTATGCCTTAGGTGAGACATTTATTGATAGCTACTATATGTTAGATGTCTGATACTTCAGTTGTATTGAGATTTATATCCATTTTTTTTAAAACTGAGAGCAGAAAAGGAGGAACAGTTGTTTTTCAATTCTTTGTATTGTAGAAGGAAGCTGAGTTTTGTTTTGATCTCAACCTCCCCACCCCAAAAAGAGGAAAGATAAGAGCTATGCTTTGCATGTATGGAGTTCCAAGTCTATTACCTTATAGCAATAAGCACTTAGACTTATATACCATTTCATAATGCTTTACAGCCCTCTGTAAAGTGGTTTTACAGACTCAGCATATTGCCCCCAGCAATCTGGGTCCTCCTTTTACTGACCTTGGAAGGATGGAAAGCTGAGTCAACCTGGTATGATTTGAACTGCCAAATTGCAGGCAGCTGGCAGGCAGCAGAAGTAGCCTGCAGTACTGCATTCTAGCCACTGCACCACCATGGCTCTGATCCTTCTTCCCAATTTCCCAAACGCTGCTTGAATACCTGGGGATTTGAGAATACAATACGTCGTATGTGTAGGAGAAGAGCAGTCAGAGCTGGGAGGAGGAGTAAAATGTGTCATCAGCTTAGAATCCTTCTGTTGCCGCAAACAAGCCAAGGCCAGTCCCCCTTGAATTCCATTGGCCCTTATCTGGTCCCAATTTAGTGCTGACCATTACTTGACCAGATTCTTGTGCATAAGCTTCAATAATTCATTTCTGCTTCATCCTACCTGAATGGGACTGATTTTTTTTTTTGAGCCTGATATTGTCCTATATCTGTAACAGCACTGATGATTGTCCAAAAGGTGCTTTTTTTCAAGACGTAACTGGACTTTCTGGTTTTTCTTTGAAGACGTTTCACTTCTCATCCAAGCAACTGCTTCAACTCTGACTGTATGGTGGGGAATGGAAGGATTTATACTCCTTTATACTCCTTGTATAATTTCATTCCCCACCATCCAGTCAGAGCTGAAGAAGCGTCTTGGATGAGAAGTGAAATATCTTCAGCGAAAAACCAGAAAGTCCAGTTGCCTCTTGAAGAAAAGCACTTTTGCAACAACCATGATCTGGATGATTGAGAATCTCCATAGACAAGTAGCACTGATGATGTTACCTTGTTAGGGTAATGAAACATCTATAAGAAACCAAGCAAGCTCAGAGAGTACCAAGGACCTCTCATGTCCTATATCTTTCTGTTCCTCCTTCTCTATATAATACTGTCTCAAGACCAGTTTTTAGAATAAATAATCATGTGCACATCATCTCACCTGGGCTTTTAAGTGTTTCAATCTAGAAATCAGGTATAATTAGGGTAGCCCTTGCCATCCCATTCTTTCTAAATGTATTTTCTCTGTATTTCTTTCCTTAGCCACAAATCTGGTAGTTGCCATTAAGGTGCCTCTAATTCTAAACCTTCAGTACGATACATTTTAGACATTCATTCATTGATAATCAATATGTAAACAGCTTTTCATCCAAAGCTAATTGGATTAGAGGTGATAAAATTAGAAGAGAAGAAATGAGAACATATGTTGAAATTCCATTAAGTTTCTCTTGGATTCTAAATCTTAGGTGGAATTTGCCATCCACGTATCTCCAAAGAAACTTCAATAATGCAAGTGTGTTCCTTCTTGAATGATTGTACTTGTGATTGTGGCTTCCTTAATATTTCAGCTTTGGGATCTGTGATAATGTCTTAATTTTTTTCCCCTATCGGTTTCCTCACCCAAGACTTGGATCGGAAATAGGAGACGGAAGTATCGTTTGATGGGCATTGAAGTCCCTCCTCCGCGAGGTGGCCCTGCCGTTTTTTCGAGTCAGTCTGATTCCAGTGATAAATCGGTACCCATTCCAGGCGATGACCCCCTGACTGACATAGGAGATGATAATGACAGGAATGATGAAGTGTCCATCTGCTTATCAGAAGGAAGCTCCCAAGGTGGGTCTATGACCATGATGGCGAACCTATGGCACATGTGCCAGAGGTGGCACGCATTGCCCTCTCTGTGGACACGCGAGCTGTCACCCCACTTCAGCTCCACTATGCATGCTAGCATGCTTCCTGATGGCCAGCTGGTCTTCAGGTCTCTGCCACGTATGCAGGGGGGCAGAACACATGTGGGGGGCCTGTGCACATGTGTGCAGGGATGGGGAGGAGCGCATGAGCGGGGGCCAAATGTGCATTGCATTTTGGGGTTCGGGCGCACATGCACGCTTTGGGCGCTCAGTCCAGAAAAGGTTAGCCATCACTGGTCTTATGATAACTTGCCTTGGCCTACATGGTCAACTTGCTGTGGCCAACAAAGAAAGAAGCTTTCATGGATCAACTTTACACAATGTTCCTCACATGTGGTATTGTGTTAAGAGTTTTCCATCTTTTTAACTTTTAACGTTTTAACTAATCCTAGTTTAAAAGTCAGTCTGGGACAGGATGCCCAACATAATTTCGCTTATATAGCTTGACTGAATATTTCATTGCTCATTTGGACAGTCAAAGTGTAGATACATTTTTGCTTTTCAGGCTAACTCTAAAGGTATAATTAATTTTTCAGGAGAAGAGAGGCACAGACTCACAACTTGGCACCAAACCTTTAATACGACTGAAATGATCTTTTAGAGTTAGATCCCCATTCTTAGCAACCCAAAAGTGACAGAGGCAGGCTGTTACAATGCCAGAAGTGTGTTTTCAAATGTACAAGCAACAATAACTGCGTTGGTTAAAAGTGAGCAGGGGTTCACGTCTTACCGACTTCACAGTTCAGCTAATTGCTCCTGGTACGTTTGACTGGAACAAATTGCCAAGGTTTCGCCTTGGGTACTTCAAAAATAGCCTGTTTCTAGGGCACATTAATGGATAGATAGATAGATATGCCAAGCTCGATCTCATCATTTTGTTTAACCAATTTGGAGAAGGCAAGGGTAAAATATATATATATATATATGAGAACTTGAGCGCTTCTGATGAGCCTGTCAGAATTTCAGTTACAAAGAGAATACGATATAACAACACAAAATTGGCCGGGAGTAACTCAAAAGCCAAGTGGATCACTCAAAATCTGCAAATCTTCTTTTCGCCTGAGGTGAAAGAAACTCCTCCAACAACAAGAGGACTTGGGAAGTAGAACATGCTGCAGCTCTAAGAAGAAACTTATCTTAAAATTAATTGAGTCTGGCACTCTGAAGCCTACAATAGAACCATCAAAAGAGAGGCACCAAGAAGATCAATGCAGAGACATTCAATTTTGCAGCTATTAAGATTGTTGGACGAGCAGGCATAAAAACAGCCAGGGAAATGACTGAAGCCTGGGAAACAGGCCCTTCATCACTCAACAGGAGTGCTGATTTACCACCAGCCTATCAAATGCTTAGAAGGTGAGGACTGGGCAGCACAAACAAACAATAACCAACGACTTAAAAGCCAGCCATCAAAATACCTTATTTTTCAGAGTATAAGAGTCACCCTTTTCCCCCCTAAAAGAGGCTGAAAATTTGGGTGCGTCTTATACTCCAAATGTAGCTTTTTCAAAGCTTTTTTTCAGGCCTAATGCGCTAACGAGGCACTTGTGAGTGAAGCGATCTTCCCAGCCTGCTCCCTTGACTCTCCGCTGTGCTTTAATGAGGAGCTAGTGAGTGAAGCAATCTCCATGCTTTGCTCCGACTCTCAGCTGTTCTCTTCAACTGCCCTCCCTTTTGCCTGCTTTTCTCATTGCTGCTTCCTCTCAGCTGTGCCTTAGAAGCTGTTTTTTATCCCCAAACAGTGTCTTATACTCCAGTCCGTCTTATACTCCGAAAAATATGGTACCCTAATCAACATCTAAAAAGCCACATACAACAGGCACTATAAATACCACACACAGAACAGCTCACACTCTGCTAGAGAGAAGTTCCCTGAAGATGGGCCCTAGCACGAGTACCAAAGCGCGGAATACAAAACTGATTAAATTATTAGTTTTGACAGTGGATCTCCCTCAGTTCTTCTCTTGTTTGGCCATTGCAAGATTTGAAATCCAGCTCCACATCAGTAACAGTGGATAGATTAGAGAGCTCCAGAATAATTCCTAGACACCCATATTACTTCACAGTTTCTATCCTTTTTTTCATGAACACTGATGATCTGTTGGCTGGACTAGAAATATCGTTTAGATAATATAATATTTATTGTCATTTTTTTTACTGTGAGCACACCGGCACACATTAAAAATAAAATACATATATACATACCATATTTTTCAGAGTATAAGATGCACCGGGAGTATAAGATGCAGCTTAGTTTTGGGGGAAGAAAATAGGGGGGGGGGGGGAAATCTGCCTACCAGGTATTCATCTGGCTAGCATCCTTAGTCTGGTCAGCTTCAGCACATTAGTTTGCTGGTTTTTTATCCCCTGCTTGGGGATAAACAGCTTCCAAGGCACAGCTGAGAGGAAGCAGCAATGAGAAAAGCAGGCAAAGCACAGAGAGACTGCTTCACTCGGCTAGCGCCTAGTCAGGGCTGAAAAAAAGAACAGCTGAGAGTCGGAGCAAAGCATGGAGATGCTTCACTCGCTAACGCCTCGTTAAAGCACAGCGGAGAGTCGAGGGAGCAAGCAAAGCTGGGAAGATGCTTCACTCACTAGCGCCTCATTAGCGCCTCGTTCGGGCTGAAAAAAAGCTTCGAAAAAGCTACATTCGGAGTATAAGACGCACCCAAATTTTCAGCCTCTTTTAGGAGAGGGAAAAGTGTGTCTTATACTCCGAAAAATACAGTACATATATGTGTGTGTGTGTACACGTACACACACACACATACATATATATGTTAATCACTGTCCATTATGAATACATAACGGAAAGAAGAAACTTGAGAAGTCACAAGGTTGATACTGTATGGAACAAAACTGTGGCTGAATTTGGATGTTCTGCTTCGGATATCACGAAGCCTCCTCCTCCCAGAAGGTAACAAGGAAAACAGGTTGTGATGAGGAGGTGTCGTGTCCCAGACCCTGCTCAAGTATCACTTATATTCTATGCCTTGGATAGAAATAAAGCAATGAGGTGCTCAGTACTGACTCCGAATAATGATTCATTATTTTTGTCACCTATCATGTGGAGTTAATTCTAGCATTACTATTTCAGAAGAAAAACAAGATGATTTAACAGGACAATTTATCCTGAGGGAAAGGAAGGAAGGAAGGACACTTCTTTCTTGCAACCAAGAAAATTCCATGGTTTCTGAATTCACCACATTTGAGGAAGTCTGATGTAATTTACTTAGGTAGTTGGAAGAGGATATTAATATAACCTCATCAAGACCAGAAGCCATTGAGAGCTCTATGCACATCAATGCCTCATGAATGAGTGGGAGCGAATTTTTGTGCAAAGAAATTCCTTTTATTGGCCCTAGGAGCATCTGAAGGAAAAGTGAAGAAAAAAGTCAAGATGGCGCCTGTGATCATACAATTCAGGCCCCATCCTTTTTTTTTTATGCAAAGCCAGAAATAGAAGAGCAAAGCTTGAGTCAAGTATAGTAGTCATGGCAGCCATCTTGATTTTTAAAAAAGATTGCATGATCTTGATTGGTTGAAAATCTCCTTGCATTTCACTGGATTGTACTGTGTTTCCCCGAAAATAAGACCCTGCCTTATATTTTTTTGAACCCTGAAATAAAAAGACCGATTGGGCTTATTTTCAGGGGATGTCTTATTTTGGGGGAAACAGGATAACATCAAGAGATCTATCTCTTTAGCAGAATTCCCTGTCACATGTGCATCTGTGACATGATAATGTTGAATTCTTCAGGGGAAAAAAGTTTTAACAACCTGGGGGGCAGGGGGGTTAATTCATTTTGTAATTAACTCTTTTAATTACAGTATATAGACAAATTTGATTTTACTTAGGTAAGTTTCTCATAACTATCTATGAAGTAGACACACGCTTTTTCTTTCTTTCTGGGGATTTTCTGACAGTCTTTAGATTAGCACTTTGCTTAGGACTACATCATTGTTTATTTCTGCAGAAGAACACAACGAAGTTCTTCCAAATGAAGGCATTGGCCACAAAGAAGAGGACCACGCTACTGTATCTTCAGATAATGTGGTGAGAATGCTTCCTAAAGCCCGCTTACGAAATTAAAACCACAAAGCTTGATGAACTGATATCCGAAGGGCTCCGGCGTTGTGCCGTGGAATTGGAGGGAGGAAAAAAAAAAATCAAAACTCAGAATCTCCAATCTTGGAAATCTTTTGTGGAGGATGAAATCCTGACCGTGTCAAAAGGTTTGCTTTCAAAAACAAAATACACTTGTTTGTTTCTTTTTCTTTTAAGAAAATAGAAATAATAGATGATGAAGAAAGCGATATGATCAGTAATTCTGAAGTGGATCAAATGAGCTCTCTTCTGGACTACAAAGTAAGTGCCCTGCATTTTTGTTTAAACAGAAAAAAAACACAATCCTCTAAATCAGAGGTGGGGGGGGGAGAACCATGGCCCCCTTTATGACTTGCGAACTTCAACTCCCAGAATTCCTGAGCCACCTTCTGGCCATAGTAGAGGGCTCGGTGTTGCAAAGTCTTGAGTATAACTTAGGGACCGTGAGAACATAACTCCGGGCAGATGGTGCTGAAGCAAACATTTTTAAAAGTAGGATGAATGTTTTTTTTTGTTTGTTTTTTTAAGGCAGAATGTTCCAATTTCATCATCTTGTAGATTGCAGGCTATAATGTTTGCTTTTGATGCCACATAAGCAACAGCAGTTGGGAATATTTAGATAAGGGCGGCTTTTTGCCAAATTTGCAAAGGTTACATCTATACATAAGAAATGGAGGTGGATCACGTCTAACTTAGGTTTCACTTGGTGTAACAATATAGAACACACGTTATCCTAGAACGTTGCCAGGTTTAAAGTAAGTGCTTAACACATTGCTTAACACATTGTAAGCTGCCCTGAGTCTCCGGAGAAGGGCGGCATATAAATTATTTTTTTTTTTAAAAAAAAGTGGAGGCCTTTGAAAAAAACACAATATGTGTGCAACTGAGCTTCACATAGTTACTTCATGATCCCTGCTTTAAGAGAAAGTACAGTGCCAGATGAATATAAATGAAGAAAGTGATTTCTTTAAGATCACTTGCCACCAATCTGAATAGCGTGATGTGATAACTACAAGGACGTGTTATTGTTGAATTTAGATAGACAGCTATTTTCGGTTCAGTGAGTATCTGAGAAAAATAGGTTATCCATATATTTTTTAAATGTTCTTATCTATTGCAGTTTTTGTTGTTGAAATAAATGGGAAGAGTACTTCCTAATTACAAAACATAGGACAGAGAGAGAGATAGGTAGGTAGGTAGATTTTGAGATAGATAGGTAGATAGATTAGATGGATAGGCAGGCAGGCAGACAGATAGATGATGGATGGATGGATGTGCAGTGGCCTAAAGGTGGAGCTCTCACCTCACAATCATGAGCCTGTGAGTTTGATCCTAGGTAGAGGCAGATATTTCTCTCTCTGACCACACTGAGAATATATCTGCTGAAAAAAATTCTGCATTGGCATCTGGCCAGTAAACATTCAGCTCCATTCAGTTGCCCAGATTCCACCCCGCAAGGGATTATGGGGAGATAGATAGATAGATAGATGATAGATAGATAGATAGATAGATAGATAGATAGATAGATAGATAGATAGATAGATAGATAGATAGATAGATAGATAGATAGATAGATAAGAAATGGTGCATTTTGCTTCTGCATTTTACTGTTTAATTGGATTGTGCTGCTATACTTTATTTAGTATTTCTCATTTTAAAAATATTTTGGTAAAATATTTTGTAAATTTATTATAGATATCAAAACTTCATGTTTTGCATCTGAAAACTGTAAGTGAGAAAGTGATCCATTTTTATATTAACTGACTTTCTCAAGCATAAAACTCTACCTATTGGTACCACATATTTGTAAATATCGCTCCTCTTTTAAAAAAGCCAAAAAGAGGGTGGGGGGGACCACATTTGAGAAGAACAATTTACCTCCCTTACAAAATAAACATTATACTGAAAGTTATATGGGACTTTTTTCCTCCCTCCAGAACGAGGAAGTAAGGTTCATTGAGAGTGAACTGGAGCATCAAAAACAGAAATATTTTGAACTCCAGACTTTCACAAGAAGTTTGATACTTGCTGTCAAAACAGATGATAAAGATCAGCAGCAGGTAAGACTGAAGGAAGAGGAAGCAACTTTTTGTCATCTTTTGTCTCTGCTATGAAGATACAAGCAAGTTCCAGTGGGTCTCCCGCAGGGATGAAATGCTACCGGTTTGGGCCGGTTCACTTGAACCAGTAGTAAAAAATGCTACCAATTCGCCTGAACAGGTAGTAAAAAAATGCTTTAAAAAAGTAAAAAAAAAGCTTCAGATGATCATGCGGCACAGCTGATTGTCACAACTGATTATCGGAACCTTTTTTTTTTTTTACTTTTTAAAAGCATTTTTTACTACCTATTCGTCCAAACCTGTAGTTTAAAAATGCTTTAAAAAGGAAACAAAAAAATGATCAGCTGTGACAATCAGCTGTGCCACACGATCATCGGAACCTTTTAAAAACATTTTTAAAGCATTTTTTATTACCTATTCGCCCAAACCTGTAGTTTAAAAATGCTTTAAAAAGGAAACAAAAAAATGATCAGCTGTGACAATCAGCTGTGCCACATGATCATCGGAACCTTTTAAAAACATTTTTAAAGCATTTTTTATTACCTATTTGCCCTAACCGATAGTTAAAAAATGCTTTAAAAAGTAAACAAAAAAGATTCCAATGATCAGCTGTGTCACATGATCATCAGAACCTTTTAAAAACATTTTAAAAGCATTTTTTACTACCTATTCGCCCAAACCGGTAGTAGAAAAAAATGCTTTAAAAAAGTAAAAAAAAAAGGTTCTGCTGATCGTGCGCCACGGCTGATTGTCACAGCTGATCGTCGGAACCTTTTTTAAAACATTTTTTAGTTAAAAAATACTTTAAAAAAGTAAAAACAAATGTTGGCCACACCCACCCAGTCACATGACACTCCCCACCAAGCCACGCCCACAGAACTGGTAGGGAAAGTTTTTGAATTTCACCACTGGTCATCTGGTTAGAACAATTTTCTGCCACTAAGTATATACATGTAAATATATACACAGTGAGGATGTTGCCTCTGAATATTTCTTTATAATAGAGCTTTTGAAATGTGGATTACAGAGATTGGGATGGATTTATTTTATCTATTAAATATTTATGCCATCCATCTCCTCTACAAAAGGTGACTTTACAATTCATAAAAACAAGCCAGAATTGGTTAAACTATTGAAAGATTAAAACGACAGGCATCAAAAAGTTAAAACACGACGTGTGAAATAAAATGAATGAAATGAATTTCCCTGAATGAAGAAGTTCAGAACTGCAACTCTGGACCTGACATCAACAGAATCATCCTATCACATTCAGTCCCTCCCCATTTTGTCTTCCTGGGCTGAGTCCCTTTCTCTGGGGGGGGGGGGGGGGGGACACACACGTTAGACCTAGTTTTTTTGGCTAGTTTGGATCTTGGAGCAGTTTGTTTATTTATTTATTTATTTATTTATTTTATTAAATTTGTATACCACCCTTCTCCTGCTGGACTCAGGGCGGTGCACAGCCAAGAATAAAAAACATTCCAATACAAAATTTAAAAATTATTAAAAGAATTAAACAAGTTGGCCCACAATTTAAAACATCCTGACTAACAAACCATTGACAATTAAAAATAAAAAATCCAAGAGGGGAGGGGGGGGTTATGCCAGCCCAGCTTGATGAAATAAAAGAGTTTTTAGGGCACGGCGAAAGGCCTGGAGATCTGGTATCCTGCGTATCTCCGGGGGCAAATCGTTCCAGAGGATAGGTGCTGCCACAGAGAAAACCCTCCCCTTAGGAGTTGCCAGCTGACATTGCCTGGCTGATGGCACCCTGAGGAGTCCCTCTCTGTGGGAGCGTACTGGCCAGTGGGAGGCTATCGGCGGCAAAAGGCGGTCAGTTGGAGACATGAACAGGCAATGCTGAGATTTAAAACAAAACGGAATAACTGAATTGGAAGGAACGTTAGATACTTTCTAGCCCAGCCCTCTGTTCAAGCAGGAGACCCTATGCCATTCCAGACAAATGACAATCCAATCTCTTCTTAAAAGCCTCCAGTAAAGGAGCACCCACAAGTTCTGAAGGAAATCTGTTCCACTAGTTAATTGTTGATACGATAGGACCAGAGGTGGGATTCATCCGGTTTGAACTGGTTCGGGCAAACCGGATGCTTATTTTACTTCTGGTTTGCCGAACCGGCAGTTGCAAAGGACTGGCTGGCCTCACCCACCCCTCCCAGGAGTCTCCACGTGGCCCATTTTGGATGCCTGGTAAGTGCAGGGCCAGCGCAGAGGCTCTGGGAGTGCGAAAAACGGGCCTCCCGGAAGTACCAGAAGTCAGGAAACAGACTCATTTCTGGCCTCCGGAGGGCCTCCAGAGCTCAGCGGGAGGCCATTTTCACCCTCCCAGAAGCTCAAGGAAAGCCTCTGGAGCTTGGGAAGGGCGAAAATACCGCCCTCCCTCAGGCCGTGGCGCAGGAGGGCCGAGTAGGCCACGCCCACCATGGCCACGCCCACTCAGCAACCAGGTAGAGGACCGGTTGCTAAAAATTTTTGAATCCCACCCCTGGATAGGACCCCGAACTCACAAGAATAAATAGCAACTTTTCATTGTTTCCATTTTCTTCGTAACGCAGGCACTTCTAGCCGATTTACCTCCAGAATTGGAAGAGATGGATTTCAATCATACATCTCCAGAACCCGACGATACCTCATTCAGCTTGTCATCTTCATCCGAAAAAAATGCCTTGGACAGTTTGTGATCTTCTTCTTCTTTTTCTTTTTCTTTTGACAAAGGAAAAACCACACAGTATATAGTTTGTCTAACGTGTATGTCTCCGAACCAATTGCATTGGGTTAACCCATATCCTTAAATATGAAGGAAGACGTAGGGTGGGAAGGCCGGCGAGCCAGTTGTATATTGAGGGCATTTTGATAAAGTTTCTGCAAATTCAGAGTTTTGTTGTTGACAAATGTGAAAGCTACTTGAAAGCTGCTTCCGGCAGCTCTCTCTTGATGATGGTACCTTCATTTTAACACGAACTTAATAATAAACCCTTGAACCTAAGGACGGCACTGAGAATGGAAGAATAGTAGTGAATTCTGTTAATAACTTCCTAATGTTAATCCATCAGTCCTACAGTATGATATTTTGCCTTTTCTTGTTCTTTTTCTCCTTCTCAGGTAGATGGACTGATCACTGGAAATTATAGGTTTCAAAAGATGAGTGGGGGATAATTTGGGCCTTCATTCAAAGGATGATCATTCTAACCAGGGATCAAACAAAGAAGTGTTGGTCTTTTTACTTTTTTCTGTATATAGCAGCAAATCTCTTCTCTTCATTTTGGGATGATGAAATATCCTGGAATATTTTCATTACTGGGGGGGAAAAAAAGCAAATCTATTTATCTTAACTCTAATAAATTATTTTGTGTATATCAGCAGGTGGAAATTCCCAAACAAGCAAGGAAAAAAACACTTGACTCTTTTTAAGTGCACAATTCAGAAAATACAGTTTCCAGTTGCACAGCTTTCCCCTTTAGTACACTGTAGAGATCAGTAGTAATAATCCCGTCAAGCTGCGAAGATCCACTATATATCCATGTCTGAAGGTCTAGCAGATGTTTGCGGCTTATTTACAAGTGACTGGTCCATGAGCCTCATATAAAAAAAGATGAAAATGCGGAAACTTACTCGAGAGAAGAAGAAGAAAGCTTCATAAGTGGTGTGAGAAACGTTGATGAGAATTCCCTTGAAGGGGAAATATATTTCTGGACTTTTAATATGGAGCAGTTACTTAGTCCGTATACTTATTAAGATAATTGTTTTTTGTTTTTTAAACAAACGAACCAACCAGCTAACTAGCAAGCAAACACTAATTTATGGATTAGCTCCGAATAGGATTTAGCAAATGTGCAACACATTTATGCAGCCAGGCTTAAAAGTTATTTTGATCGATTTTGTTAGGCAATTAGTAGGCCGTGTAGACCTGAATTCAGTGAGAAATATATTGGAGTTCTCCATCTTTGCTGTGTGCATCAAAATCCTCAGTACAACCTCTTAAAGAGTCCAATGCATAATTTAACCATGGTCCTCTTTTTCAACTACTGCTGGAAAACTTAAGATTAATGTTTTTAATCTTAAAACATATTTTTTTTTTTTAGAATTTTGATCTAAAGTTATGTATGTTGTGTCTTAAATAGGATAATGAAAATGTTACTTACCAATTTGTATGCTTTGTTCTTTGGGATAGTATTTAACCAATTGATTAGGGTGCTTGTCAAGTCCGCGTTGATTGACTCCTAGCGACCACGTAGGTAGACTTTCTCCAGACTGAGACTTCCTTGGTGCGTGGCCTTTGAAGGCCTCTCAGTGCTGCGTTCACAAAAATGTAAGATAAATAAGCGACGCCCCATTGATGCCCCCATAGTACAAACCTGGGAGGCTTTACATTTGATGGAAAAGTCGGTAAGAAAACTGTGTAAAAAAATTGTCCTCCCTCTTCTAAAGTCCCCTTGTACGTTATTCTTAAATTCCAGCTCACAGCTTCTTCACCCTAGCTGCCACCGCCTCCCTCTTCCTTCCTATGCGTTTTATCTCGCTCAGGGGTGAAATGTTCCCGGTTCAAACCGGATCGCCCAAACCGGTAGCAAAAATCCCTGCCTCCCCCCCACCACCCCATGCCCAGCTGAGCCGCACGATGATCAGAGGCTTTTTTTTTTTACTTTTAAAAGCATTTTTTCTACAACTTCTTCCGCCAGAAAAATGCTTTTAAAACTAAAAAAAGCCTCTGGTGATCACACGGCTCAGCTGGGATCTCAGCTGGGCTTTTCAAAGCATTTTTTTAACCACCTCTTCCGCGGAAGAGGTTGCAGAAAAAAATGCTTTAAAAGTCTCTCTGACGATCCCAGCTGAGTTACCTGAGGGTCAGAGAGACGATTTAAAGCATTTTTTTTTGCATTTGCCATGCCTACCCAGTCGCATTATCCCCCCCCCCCCCCGCACCAAGCCACGCCCACGAACAGGTAGTAACAAATTTTACATTTCACCCCTGATCTCGCTGCTCTCTTTTTAGAGTTGCTGTCTTAAGAACGAAAAAGCACATGAGAAACAGGATTGCAACTGCTCTTAGCCTAAGAAGATCTTGCCACGGAGGAAAGGGTTTTTGCAGAGGAAAAATTAAGAGGGGTTTCCTGCTCACCTTCAAGAATTTTAGCAAGGGGTTTTCTGCCTGGTTGCTGGGTGGGCGTGGCCTAGTTGGCCTCCTGCACCATGGCGGGGGAAGGGTGTTTTTGCCTTCCCTGGGCTCTGAAGGCTTTTCTTGAGCCTCTGGGAGGGCAAAAACGGATCCAGAGGCCCTCTGGAGGTCAGTATGGGCCTTCCCGAACTTCCACAGGCCCATTTTTCAGCCCCCCGAGCCTCCACACACGCCCTGCACTTAACCTGCATCCAAAACGGGTCGTGTGGGGACTCCTGGGAGCGGTGTGATGGGTCAGGCCATCCAGGAGTGGGATTTGGTGATTTCTCTGAAGTGCACAGAATCTTAGCTAGAGGTTCTCCCGAACCCCTACAAACCCCCAGCAGCCCACCCCTGTCCCTGTTTAGTCGCACCTCTGGGGGAAAACGAATGTACTCAACTATGAGCAATGATGTGTTCCCTCTCAAGTAAAGGTAAAAAGGGCGGTTCCGCATCAAAATCCAAATGCCAAAGAAGGCTGTATTTCTTTTTGGCCCGCATAAATTATGCAAACCGATTTGACACGGGATAATTATGGCTTCTTGGGTTTTTCCTAAATACTACTCTCGTTTGAAAGGGATACGGTGGCTCAGCGGCTAAGTCGCTGAGCTTGTCGATCGAAAGGTCGGCAGTTCAGCGGTTCGAATCCCTGGCGCCGCGTAACGGAGTGAGCTCCCGTTACCTGTCCCAGCTTCTGCCAACCTAGCAGTTCGAAAGCACGTAAAAAATGCAAGTAGAAAAATAGGGACCACCTTTGGTGGGAAGGTAACAGCGTTCCGTGCGCCTTTGGCATTGAGTCATGCCGGCCACATGACCACGGAGATGTCTTCGGACAGCTCTGGCTCTTCGGCTTTGAAACGGAGATGAGCACCGCCTCCTAGAGTCGGGAATGACTAGCACATATGTGCAAGGGGAACCTTTACCTTTACTTTCGTTTGCTTTCCAGAAAGGGGTCAGGCGGTCTCTGCTGTTCCCCTACCTCCGAACACTGGGAAGCTCCCGAAGCCACGCCTCTCTCGCTGCTGAGTTTTCAGCAAGCATTCCTTTTAAAAAAAAGTTTGTATAGCACAATTAGCAGCAATAAAACGAACTGCGCGAGATTCTCAAGAAGCTGTTCTCGCTGCCATGTTGATCGTCACGTCTGTGGGACGTGGCCTTTGTGACTTGTTTTCTGGAGTCATAAAACGCAGCTTGACGTGCTTGTCGTCCATATGAACAGTCAGCACTACATGCATTTTTTTTAAAAAAATGAATGTAAGAAGTAGGAAGCATAACATAAGGCAATGCATGATAAGGCAAGCCTAATAGAGAAGGAAGGTTGCGATGGAGAGCCCGAAAAGACTACAGGGAAAGATCTGCAGATCTGAACTGCCTCTTGTTTCAAATGCCATTTCTGTCTGCATTTGCTTAGCTAAACGCACTGCAACAGATGGTCATTGGGTGGAGGGGGGATGTCCCAGTGGTGAAATCCAAATTTTTACTACTGGTTCGGTGGGCATGGCAGGGGAAGGATACTGCAAAGTCCCCATTCCCTCCACACTCCTGGGGGAAAGATGCTGCAAAATCCCCATTCCCTCCCCACTCCAGGGGAAGGATATTGCAAAATCCCCATTCCCTCCCCACTCCAGGGGAAGGATATTGCAAAATTCCCATTCCCTCCCCACTCCAGGGGAAGGATATTGCAAAATTCCCATTCCCTCCCCACTCCAGGGGAAGGATATTGCATTCCCACCCCACCCTGGGGCCAGCCAGAGGTGGTATTTACCGATTCTCCAAACTACTCAAAATTTCCGCTACCGGTTCTCCAGAACCTGTCAGAACCTGCTGGATTTCACCTCTGGGATGTCCTAAACACCTCCATGATTACCTCGGGCAGTGTTTCTCAAGATGTGTGGATTGCTGTGCTGGCTGGGGAATTCTGAGTGTTCGTTTCACAGCTACCCAGGTTGAGAAACATTGATCTAAGCCAGGTGTGTCCAACCTACGCTTCCCGGGCCACATGCGGCCCATGATGGCTAGTAACGAGGCTCCATAAGCCTGCAAACTTTAAGATCATTGTAAGCTAGGTAACATCATCAGTAGCACTGATGATTAGATTAGATTAACAGAGTTGGAAGGGATCTTGAGGTCATCTAGTCCACCCTCTCCCACTCCCACCCAAGCAGGAGACCCTGCACCATTTGTGACAAATGTTACAGACGTTACCTCGTTTGGGTAATGAAACATCTGCAAGAAGACAGTCAAGCTCAGAGAGCACCAAGAGCCCCTCTTGGTCAACTGAACATTATTGTGTGATTTATATACATTAACTATATTCTATATCCGTGATGATGAACTTATGGCACTGGTGCCACAGGTGGCACACGGAGCCATTTTGGTGGGCACGCAAGTGTTGCCCTAGCTCAGCTCTAGTGTGCATGTGGGCACCAGCCAACTGATTTTCAGTTGGTCCCACCAGAAGTCGGGAAACTCACTGTTTCCGGCCTCCGGAAGGCCTCCAGGGGGAATGGGGAAGGCAGTTTTTGCCCTCCCCTGGCTCCTAGAAAGCCCCTGGAGCCTGGGGAGGGGGAAAGATGGGCCTACCGGGGCCACTGTGCCATCGCGTGCTAAAAGCAGGGGGAAGTGTGGGGTCACGTGCGCATTAGCGGGAGGGCAGGGCGCATTGAATTATGGATGTGGGCACACACAGCCGTGACCCCCCACGCTCCCCCCGCTTTTGGCACGTGACGGCAAAAAGGTGAGCCATCACTGTTCTATATTTTACTTGTGACCCAAGTAAATCCTCTTTACTCAATGCAGCCCAGGTTGGACACCCGTGTCTTAGGCCCTTCTTGTGTTGCTCAGTCAAAGAGCAGCAATCCAGGCATCATAAAAGTTGGGTTTTAGCGGAAATGCAAGCTGAACAGAGTTTTGAAAGAACTGAAAAGCTATTTCATACAAAAGGGTTGGGGTTTTTTAATTTAATTTAATTTTTTTTTTGTATTTTGTATTTAGCTACCTCGGATGTAGATGCCCATATTCCTAAGCTATAAAGATGCCTCTCAGCTTTGCAACTATTCCAGAAGTTCTAATGGAAGGCTTATGCTGTTTAGGCAAAAAAAAAACATTTTGTGAACTGGAAAACGTTATTTTGACCGGTAATTTGTGTAACACTTTGGTTTGCGTGTGCCTGGTTCCAACTTCAAGACACTTATTTTGATTTTTAAAGGCATGACTCTGGCTAGTAAATCTACCCCTAGGCCTCCAGTGTGATTAAATACAACTCTGCAAATGATACGCCTTTTTTTTTTTTTAAATGGCTTGCAGTTCCTTCATGCTTGCGCGTCCTTTGAGGCTGAATGTATGATCTGAGTCTACGGTGAAAATTCTTGTCTTTTTAAAATGGATTTGTTGGAGAATCCGCCGCGCCTTGTCGCGCTGAGATGTCTCACTGTGGCGAGGCTTCATTTGATGTTAAGGCTCATCCAGTGATGAGAAGATGCGTTTTATTTATTGTCTGTATTAAAATAATCCTTTCCAGACCTCACAACAGTTTATAATAAAATTGCTGAACCTTGTGTTTGAACTAGCTAGCCCGTATCCACTAGGACCGTAGCTTTTATAGGTTGTCCTCGACTTACAGCCGTTTTGTTTAGTGACTGCTCAAAGTTACAACGGCACTGAAACAAGTGACTTATGACTGCTTCTTTTTTCACATTATGGACATGGCAGTAATGCCTCAAGGTCATGTGATCAAAATTCGAACGCTTGGCCACTGGTTCCTATTGATAATGGTTGCAGTTTGGGCTCAATTGTGGCTGTAAGTCAAGGGCTGCCTGCATTATTTTCAAATCCAAAATGGGTCCTTAAGAGAAAGGTATGGTTAAAAAGTGGTTGTTTTAACCAAAAATCGTAAGGACCTGTTTTTTAACGTCAAAATCTTTCATAACCCCTTGTTTCTCTCCCTCTCTGAAGCCTTGAGACTTTATGGAGGTGAGTCTTATGTATCTTAACAATTGCACTGAGTGGAGATACCTTTAATAGAATCAGATTCTTCAGGGTCAGGGGTCAGCAACCATAAACACTCAAAAGAGCCATTTGGACCCGTTTCCCACAGAAAAGAAAACACCGGGAACCACAAAACCCTTCCTGTGCTGACTATTTCTTGAGCGGCCACAAAACTAGCATTTGTAATTGAATTAAGCGTTCTGTTTTCTTCTGAAACTTTTCTTTTCTTGGATTTATCCATGGTTGGCCTACCAGGGGTCAAGAAGCTCAATAAATCGCATGCCCATGGATGTTGCACATTGGCGGTTGTGATGCGTATTTTGAGCGACGGGAAGCCACAGCAGAGGGATGAAAGAGCCACATGAGGCTCCAGAGCCGCAGGTTGCTGACCCCTGTTCTTTAGTAATGCAAGAGGTCTGCTTAATTTTCCTCTGGTCACTCACTCATTGTTCTCCTTTTATTTTATTTTATTTTTTAAAAAAAGACAAAAGCAACAAAAGATGACTGATGATACCTCTGCTTGGACCGTGAGGTTTAAAACATTAAAGCGTATTGTACTTCACAATGTCCATCTTGTATGGGTGTGAACACTCCTTTGTTCGAAGTAATTTAACACTATTTTCAGGGAAAGGATGTCGATGGAGATTCTCCATCAGCCAGGTCATGGTTGCCCCAGAGGTGCTTTTTTCCAAAACGACAACTGGATTTTCTTGGATTTTGAAAACGTTTCACTTCTGATCCGAGAAACTTCTTCAGTTCTTCAAATTCAGTTCAATTCAAGGAGAGAAACAGCCTAGAACTAAGGAGAAATTTCCTAACAGTGAAAACAATTAACCAGTGAAACAGCTTGCTTGCAAAAGTTATGGGTGATCCATCACTGGAGGCTTTTTAAGAAGAGACTGGAATGGTATAGGATCTCCGACTTGAACAGGGGTTGGTCTAGAAGACCTCCAAGGTCCCTTCCAACTCTTATTCTGTTATCTCCCTTTTGGAAAAAGCACCTTTGGGACAGATTGAAATGTGAACATTAAAATGAGTAAACAATAGATTCCATTACTTATCCTTCTTTTAAAGCCTAAATTCTGGCATTCTCTTTTCATAGGAAGATCTTTATCTTGATTGCCAGGGGACATCAAACCTGAACCTTAAATACGTTTAAGTGTTGTTTTGTTTGGAAAAAAAAATGTGGGATGTTATAGACAAAGAGCAAATTCAGCAAATTCATATCTGGTATGTGAAATATTTTTACTGAATTATTTAATTTACATGATGCTTAAGACACACAACTATACATACATTTTACAGGCTACCTCTGCAAAACGATGCAACCTTGGATGTGCACCAAATCAGGAAGCGCCAAACTTGGCCATTTTAAGACTTGTGGACTTCAACTCCCAGAATTCCTCAGGCAGCTGACCGGGGTATCCTGGGAGTTGAAGTCCACAAGCCTTAAAAGTGTCCAAATTTGGAGACCCCCTGCACTAGACTACAATGTGACTTCTTGGTACATTTGAAATGATCAAATAATTTCCAACTAGTTGATAATTTCAGGTTTGGGAAGAAGGGAAGGGATCATTTTTTCTCCCAAATATTGTCGTCTTTTGCTTAGGTGGCTCTTTTATCTAATCTAACGTTAGCAATATGAAAGTAATTGATGGTTATATGACTGGGGAATTGGAAAGAAGCTTAGGAGTATTTTACATGTGTTGCCAAGTAAACATGGCAACATGTCATGGAGCTCCCAGCTCAGTTCAGAAGAAAGTTGGTGTGTCCATTTGATGGGCAAACTGTGTTTGCATATCCATCTGTGAAAGGGAAATATATTCTACAATAAAGGTACAGCTGACGGGGGGAAGTTCCTTCAAGAGATCCATTGAGATGAATGGGTAATGTTGAGTTTCTCCACAGGAATGTGCCTTGGATATTAATTACTAGTTCGTTTCAGAATTGCCCCTATCTTTAAACTGCTCAGTTATGGCCTTAACAATAGGCAACTTTCTACTGCAGATGCAAGCTGCTTAGGCAAATAAGTTTAAAATTGGTCCCTTTTAGACATCTTCTGAACATCATCTAGAAGTGTCTTCTTTTGCCACTTCTATTTCTAGATTTTTAAATGTGGTTTTACAGAAATTCACATCAGATGTTCTTTGGGAAATAGAAACCTTTCCCCCTTGTTAGAGACAACAAACTTAATATTATAATAATTAATCCAAACAATTAAAAGTGTGTGTTATTTATAATGCTTCCATGTTCTGATGATCCTTTTAATTTCCCATTATTTTATCAGGGAAAAAAATGTTCAGGTGTTGAACAGTCTCCAGAAACCGAATTAACTCTCCTTACCTATTTAAAACACAACAGGTCTCAGAATAGATAATCCAAAAGGCACTTAGAAGGTGAACACGATATAATTTCCTGGAAAGAAACAGGAAAACAATATACTTTCCCACTGAAAAAGCATATGGCTTGGTCCTTTTGCTGCCTCAAATCGTGCTAAGTTAACCCATCCACCATGATTTACAAATTGTGGTTTATTGGGTGAACCCATCACCCATCCTGTCTTCAGTGAAGAGACTAAACAAGCTATGGCTTAGAATGACAGAGTACCTCAAATTTGGAAATCACCAATTCAATTAGAAAAGAAGGCAGTTCAGTTCTTCTTTGACACGGCTGATCTAGGAAGACAGTCCCTAAATCATGCCGATTTAAGTGGTTATTGCAAGCATGACTAAGGTTGTATCAGATATCATTGCACAAAATGGTAGGGTGTTTGTTTGTTTTTTTTCTTCATATATGCAAGCGCTCCGTTTTAAGCCAAGTGTTTCTCAACCTTGAAAACTTTTAAGATAGAGGGATTTCAACTTCCAAAATTCTGGGAGTTGAAGTCCACCCATCTTAAAGTTTCCATGGTTGAGAAACACTGATTTAAGATGTTCCCCTGCCCAGTGCATCCAACTCCCTATTCTTCTACTGTAGCTCATGGTAGCATCATAAAACTGGCATGTTGCGTTTTTAAAGAGAACAATGCACGAGAAAAATATGTTATGTTCCTTGTTCCATTGGCAGAGTACTGGCAACTGAACATCTGCTCAAAAATCTTTGGGCGGTTGGAGGAGGGGCAATTTCCTGCATTTTCCAGCTGTTAAATCCACTTTTGATTACAATAAAACAGAGATAATGATTTTTCTCCTCTTCTGCTTTTTTGTTCCAATCCTGTTTTGTCAAAGGATACAGAATTCACCTGTTTCTGGTCAATGCATGGGAAGAGTGAAGCATGTAATATTTGTTTAAAAACCCATATATATTTTAATGCTTTTTTTGAGTGCACCTTCCAGCAGGGGTATGGGTTCTAAGGTTCATAATTTCAAAGCAAGATGAATGCAAAATAAATAAAAGTTGAGTACGAATACGCTGTAAAAGTTCATTTGAATTGTAAAACTGGCAGCTTCATAAAATGCTCCTAACATTTGTCCATCCGACCTCGTATGAAACCTCTCTTTAGAAATTTCTCTGTTTTGGGGGATGGTAACACTTGATTTAAAATTGTGTTGATGCTTTGGAAAATTTTGAGTATCTTTATCTTTTTTTTCCCGTTAATGTAAGCTGGTTTATTAAAATGTGCCATTGAAATTGAAGGAATGAACAGAATGTCCATTTGGCTAACTTGGGTGAATTTTGTAAATTTAGGGTGATTTAAAGCTGAATTTCTCTACGAAACTCAGTGTTTATACTGCAGATTTACAGTGTTTAAAATGGTTATGTGTAGCAAGAAATCTATGACAGATTCTTATCTTGAGTACCTCCATTGTAACCCAGGATATGTGATCTTGGTTTATTGCTGAAAGGGGTTCCACCCAATTGTATTGATCTTTTTCTCTGTCTGTATGTGTCTGTGTGTACTGTACGCACTCACATACACACCTACATACACAGATAACATATTTATAATCTTGTATTATCAAAACCCAGAACACACAGAAAAAAGATTATTCACAAGAAACCGATTCAGCTATTTTTATATGAACTGTTGGTCTCTGCCTTAACTTTTTTTGTGAAAATTTTTGTGCCATAGGATTTTTAACTTATCAACAGATAGCTTGAGAAGTTTGGTTTGAAAAAAATAAATAAAAATAAAAATGTGAATATTGAATTTGGGCTAATGGATACTTTCAAAGTTTCCTGTCTTCATTAAGGGTTCTGAAAATATATACCCTGCATAATTGCATGTATTAATTTTCTTACTGTGTTTGTTTCCCCTCACCATTTTTAAGAGGGGGGAGGGCTGGGGGGGGAGAGATTGCATCCACACTGAAATCCATACTTTTAATAATTTCAAGAACTGTCAGTTTGTTTTCTGACTGTGTCAGTTATAGTTTGACAGACCCTTAATAAACTGAGTTGTTTTAGTACAACACTATAAACTGTTAGGTGAACTTGGTTAGAGTGAAGGTCTACCTGCCTTTGCTTATCTTTATTTACTCCATTCAAAGATATTTTTCTATATCTAAAATACTGGAGAAATTCAATAAAGGATAAGTACTGTATTTTTTGGAGTATAAGACGCTCGGACTATAAGATGCACCTACCTTTTTTGGGGAGGAAAACAAGAAAAAAAATCTGCCTCTGCCTCCCAGCAATTTTCCTCCTTGCAGCAAATAGCAAACAGCCTGCTTTAGTTTCATTTTCGTTTTCAGCACAGCCTGATTAGCACACACACAAAAAAATAATAATCTGCTTGCAGCAAACAGCGGAGGCCAAAAATGAGGCTTGTGGAAGGGGCAATGGGCTATGGCAATCCCTGCAGCCTGAAACAGCTGAGGGTCAGGAGGCCGATCCAACCAACAATCAGCTGTTTGTGCTAATCAGTGTGCTGAAGCTGAAACAGGCTGCTTGCTGTTTGCTGCAAGGAGGTAAATTTCTGGGAGGCAGAGGCAGGGGTGAAATCCAGCAGGTTCTGGAGAACTGGTAGCACAAATTTTGAGCAATTCAGAGAATCGGTAGCAGAAATATTGAGTAGTTTGGAGAACTGGCAAATACCATCTGTGGCTGGCTCCAGAGTGGGGTAGGAATGGAGATTTTGCAATATCCTTCCCCCAGGAGCGGGGAGGGATTGGAGATTTTGCAGTATCCTTCCTCTGCCATACCCACAGAACCGGTAGTAAAAAAATTTGGATTTCACCACTGGGCAGAGGCCAAAGTTTGGGGGCCGGTGGCCGGGCTACATTTGGTGTATAAGACACACCCAAATTTTCACCCTTTTTAGGGGGGGGGAATGTGCCTTATACTTGGAAAAATACGGTAAGTTGATTTCCTACATTAAGTTTCCAGTTTCTGTTTTCCTAACTAATGATTTAGAAAGATTTACTCTTGTTACTCAAGCTTGATTTCACATTCTTGAAGTCAACTCCAAGGATAGTAACATATGCTCTCTTACTTTGCATTCAAACCCTATCGTATTTGGCCCTCTGCTTACCTGTTCTATTCTATAAATTAACTCAAACTAGCTACCAAATGTTGACACCATTCACATATTGCACTAGGACAATTTTGTTTTGGGGTGAAAGACAGATAGAAACTTTATTGTGGTCATTGATCAATAAATTAAATAAAATGAAGAAAGGTAAGTTTAAGGTAATCAAAAACTGTAGGCAGGTAATCAAAGGTAAAGACTGTAGGCAGCCTTTCGTAGGTGAGGCTTGCAACATAATGTAGCAGAATTTGGTATTTTTAGACAAAATAGATTTATTCCGGTTGTTTTGGGGTGTGAGATGCATCCTCTAAGCAATGTGATTTTAACAGCTTATTGTAATGTACAAACTTTGGTATCGCAGCTCAAACATGCAAAAAATTAAAATAGAACATGGATTAATATGAATTTCCATTCTATTAATTATAATGATGTTTGTTTGGTTTTAAAAAAAAAGTGATTGCAGTATTCATCACAGAAAGTGAATTTGTCATTTTTATACAAACACTTGCCTAGTCAACAGATACAGTAGATAATTAGGTGACTTGTCTGGCTGTTTGCTGAGAAGAATGTGTGAACCAAGCAATTATGCTTTAAGCATTTATGTGCAAACCGTAGGCTGCTGTTTTTCCTTTTAACTAAAGCGTAAGCAAAAATAACAGCGCCCAAACCTAGCTTAAAATCTTGTTTGAGTTCAGCTATCTTCCTCTACAAGAATATATTAAAAACTTTGTTTCATTCTTTGTTGTTGGGTACCAAATCTGTGGCACAGCAGCCTGTAAAAAATGAACTTTGATGCCTTCCTGTCTATATAGGAAAAGGTTAAGGAACAGCACATGTTGCCAGTTGACTTAAATAAAAATTGCTAATAGCTTTTTCTCTCGATGACTTCCAAAATGGTTGTTAGGTAGGCAGCAAAGAATTCGTTCCGTGGCTGAAGAAGGATTATTAATCACTCACTTCCAGACCACGGTGTCCTATTTGGCTGATTCAATTGCTCAAATACCTTGCCAATTAATGATGTTGCAAAATGCAGCTATCCTGTGATGAGGGCAAATCGGGCATTGGGCTATAACAAAACTGTAAAAACGAAATGACAGCTCTTTTATTCAGTCATTCTGATTCAGTCCTTTTAGAGTTGATTGTTATAAAAGGAATTTATTCAGTCCTTCATTCCTCTGTTAAAAATTCTTTACTCAGTCACCTTTATTCACACGCATAAACGCACACAAATTGAAGAGTGATAACGAATCAGCAGGAAGCCAAAACCATCCTAATTTTGCCATCTTATGTATAGGATGCAATATTTAAGATTGAGTTGATTTTGAGAATACTATGTGCGTGTTGAGAGCTATTAACAGTCCTTTGGTAAGGTGAACTGCAACTCAACAAAAACTGATAATAGTAGTTCACTTAGAAAAGTGTCTTTAGATTCCAGTGTTTTAGTCCTGGGCTGAGTGATTTTATGAGGACCCAGAATTGGAGTGCTGAACTTTGCAGATCTGAGAAGCTGTCCAAATAATGTATGAACCCATAACGAGAGAGCGGCTATGTTTAATAAACCCTGTAAATGCTATGAATGAAAGCTGAGTTTGGCTTCTCGATGGTGATCACTTACTTTGGACAATAAGGTAAAAAGGAGTCTCTGCAGATTTTACTCCGCTAGTTGTTGCTGACTATAGGGAGCGGGGGGCTCATCTCTGTTTCAGGACCATGGAGCCAGCACTATCTGAAGACATTTTCACTGTCACTGTCTGAAGACATTTTCACTAGCCAGCATGACATCATGGAGCGCTGTTATCTTCCCACCGAAGTGGTACCTATTGATCTACTCACATTTGCATGCTTTCAAACAACTAGGTTGGCAGGAACTGGGGCGAGGACGGGAGCTCACTCCATCATGTAGCACTCAGGTCTCGAACCTGGGCTGTCAGCTTTCCAGCTGGAAGCCCAGCATCTTAACTGTTGAGCCACCACGCTGTCTGTCCTTTGGACAGTGCTGAGAAGAACATAATACAACCTCAGCAGTTGTCTGTGAATTGAAGTCCAGCCAACCCTAAAGTTGCCAAAGTTGAAAAACCCTGCTTCCATCCTCAAAAGAGAGTGCAAAAGGACTTTTTTCAAAGGATGTTTTGTTTCAGATGAAAGGAAGTCTATCTTCCTTATCTCTCATCTCTTGAAGTTCTACCATATTCTCCTTTGCCTCCTGGAAGCAAACCATCCATGCCAGCATGGAAAAGGGAACGTGCTATGTGTCATGGTCCGCCGGCAGCTTGCGGAGCTGGCAGCAGAGTCGGAGAGTGAGGAGGTTGGGGAGGAACATGGGCCAGTCCTGGAATCTGAGGAAGGCTCGGACGAGGGCTCTGCGTTGGAGGCAGAGAGGGGGCCAGGGCCATCTGGGAGTTATGTGCTGACTCCGGAGCCTGATGTCAGTGAGGCAGAGGAACAGGGAGCCTGTTCCCAGTGCGTGCATATGCAGAGCTTCCAGAAGGCAAGAACAGTTAAGACACAACAGACGACTCGGGAGTAAGTCTTGGAGATGATTAGCCCCTCCCATAAGACACAAAGGAGGAGTAAAGGACGTGAGCTTTTGCAGGAAGCAACTTGGTTCATTCTGGCCAGTTTAAATTCTTAAGCTCTGTTTTGACTGTGCTGCATGTGGTCTTGCAAAGCTAATTGCCAATTACCGTATTTTGCAGAGTATAAGATGCACTTCCCCCCCCCCCCAAAAAGAGGGTGAAAATCTGGGTGTGTCTTATACTCTGTAGGTAGCCCTGCCCAGCTTCTCAAACAGAATTTTCAGAGGCTGAAAAAAGCATCAGAAATGAAGCTTCAGAAAAGAAGCCCCCAAACAGAGCATCAGAGGCATTTTTTTCTGAAGCAGTTTTGGAGGCTTTCAGAGGCAGAAAAAAATGTTTTTTCTGAAATGGAGTTTTGGAAATTCCAGAGGCAGAAAAAAAAGCAAGGCACAGAGCTCACAACCAAGGAACCTGTTGCTAAAATTCACCTCTGGGAACAGCTGATTGGGGATATTCCGGGAGGCCGATCCACCCGCCAATCAGATTTTTTTCTTATTTTCCTCCCCAAAAACTAAGGTGCGTCTTATACTCTAATGCATCTTATACTCCGAAAAATACGGTAGGTCTATGTCAGTGTGTCAAGGGAGATAAAGATGGGTGCTTATTAGCCTTATCCCGAAGGACTGTGGCAGACTTCTGTCGGTTTCTTTACCAACTATTATGTGCTGTGAATGAACAGAATTCACAGCCGTTGAAATAAAAAGAGGGTTTTAGGGACTAATCGTGTGCGTTTTACTGTCTCAGGAATCCTAGGTCAGAATACTATGACTGTCTTGATGCATCATATCTAAGGCAGGTTTGATTTAAACTACTTTCACATGAGGAGACAGGAACAGGCTATAACCCCTGCCTGTTTCAATAAGGTTAATAAAATCCACGCAAAAGAAGCCCTTGGCATCATTTTGAAACTCACTTTTCTCATCCTCTCTCTGCTTGGTTTCCTGCTTGCTCATCAACACAACAATAAGGATCCTCTTAGCCTCACTGGATCTTTGCCTATTGCCGTTGCCTGTGATGGCGTAGAGTTGAAAATCTTACACGGAGTTATAGTGCTGCAGTTGCAATTGCTGGCACCCTCCAACTCTAGAAACTGTGTTAATTAGCAGGATCGACACCGGGGTGAATCAGGAAAGCTAGCTTGGAGTCGTGCTTGCTACGTGAGATTTGCAATATCGATGGAGCTATTAGCAGCCTGCTAAAGGTGCATGAAAAACTCCAAAGCACTTGAGGGCAGGACAAGAAGCAATGGGTGGAAGCTTGTTAAAAGAGACATCCAGCCTGGAATAAGGAAAAATTTCCTGACTGTGAGAATGATTAATCCATGGAACAGCTTGCCTTCCAGAAAGGTGGATGGTACATCATTGGAGGTTTTCAAAGAAAAAAAATTGGACAATCATTTGTCTGGATGGTTTAATGCATGGATTCTCAAACTACAGCCCATGGGCCACATGCGGCCCATCAAAGCCATTAATCCGGCCCGCACAAGGACCACAAGGGTGCCCCGACCACATCGCCCCACCCACCTTTCGGCCAAACACAGGACTTATGTTCGCTAGCCTCGCAGGCTGGAACTGAAAGGTAAGGCCAACAATTTTGGCCTGCAGAGATTTTGGCCTATCTTCTGGAGGCGGCGGAGGTGAAGAATGGGGCACACAGATGCCCCAGGAGGCCAAAAATGAGCGAAAACAGCCTATTTTTCACCTCCCCGCCTCCAGAAGATAGAGAGAGAGAGAGAGAGAGAGAGGCAGAGACAGAAAGAGAGAAGAGAGACAGATTTCTCAAGTTTCTTGGGATTGAGAAAAATTGCTGCAAAACTGAGTTTCCTGAAGCGGACCACTAGACTCCTGAACAACTGAAAAATGATCTATTAAAAAGAAAACCAAAAGCGCAACGTGCAGACAAAAGCAAATAAAACACCCCAAGGAGCAAAACAAATTAAAGTTTAATTTGTGTGCATTTATTTATTTATTAAATTTTTATACCGCCTTTCTCCCAAAGGACTCAGGGCGGCGTACAGCCATAATAAAACAACATGAAATACAAAATTTAAAAGCAATATAAAAATGAATTAAATATTTTGGCCCCACAGTTAAAAACCCACAATTAAAACACCCAATCCAAATTCTTATTAAGCCAGTCCAGCCTGTTGGAATAATAGAGTCTTAAGGGCGAAAGGTACACAGGTCGGGAATCGTACGTATCCCTGAGGGCAGTTCATTCCAGAGGGCGGGTGCCCCCCCCGCCCTATGTTTAATGGACTGTTAAATTGGCCACGCCCATCTAGTCACATGACCTAGCCATGCCCATCTGGCCCCCCAACAGTCCGAGGGACTATGAATTGGCCCCCTGTTTAAAAAGTTTGAGGACCCCTGGTATAATGTCTCTTGCCTTGGGGGGTGGGGTTGTACTAGAAAATCTTTGAGATCTCTTCCAGCCATATGTTCTAATACTGATCTGAGAGAGAGTAAAACAGGTGGTATCTACAAGGCCAAATCATACATGAGCCACGGTGGCGCAGTGGTTAGAGTGCAGTACTGCAGGCTACTTCTGACTGCCAGCTGCCTGCAGTTTGGCAGTTCGAATCTCACCAGGCACAAGGTTGACTCAGCCTTCCATCCTTCTGAGGTGGGTAAAATGAGGACCTGGATTGTTGTTGGGGCAATAGGCTGACTCTGTAAACCGCTTAGAGAGGGCTGTAAAAGCACTGTGAAGCTGTATATAAGACTAAGTGCTTTTGGTATTGCTATCCATGTCCAGTTCAATTGGCAACACTGAAATTCCACATGCTGCTAGCCCCTAATTCTACTTGAGTGATCTTGAGGTGAACAAAACACCAAGCTAACCTGGTTCCTGCGGAAGAGACTACTAGCAAATGCTTGGGCTGGAGGCTGGAGCCAATATGATACAAAAATGGGGTGACCCAGGTTCAAATCCACCCTTAACCACAGAACCCCTTAAACCAGGGGTGTCAAACTCAGCTGAAAATCAGCTGGCTGGCGGGAACAGATTCCCCATGCGCAGTGGAGCTGAGCCAGGCCACGGCTCGCGTGACCAGAGAGAAGGCTCGGCGTGCCACCTGTGGCATGCATGCCATAGGTTCGCCATCGCGGGTATAGAGTTTCCTGCCTGCCAGAGCAGGGGATTGGACCAAAAGACCTCCAAGATCCCTTCCAACTCTTATTCTGTATTCTGTGAATTTGTGGAGTGTGGCTGTTAATGTCCTCACAGAGAAGTATGCTGCGAAAAGGATCCCGCTGTCAGTCTTAGAAGATGTATCAGATTTGATGGAAGTTCACATCTTTGATCGACTTTCCTCTCAAGCAAGCATCTTCAACTTTGGAAGCCCAGGAACTAGCTGGGAGCGTGAAGTTTAACAAAATAAAATGGGTTCTTATGAATTAATGCTTTTAGAAATAGAGAATGTGTGAAAAGCCCGGAAAGGGCATTTCTTGTAGAAAAAAAAAACAATAAAATGTAGAAATGGCAGCATGACCTGTCCTTTTAAAAGATGGAGATTTTTTTTTTCATTGGAAGGAAAGATAAAGTGTAAACTCATTCTCTGCGTAATACATGCTATTGTAGTGACATCTGGTGGCAAAAAAAGAACTAAGATGCGGAAAAATGAAAATAGCTAGTTGAAACGCAGCAGCCCCATGTTTTCCCGGCCTGATTTTCACTTTCCAAATCGCCATGGGATTTGGTCTTTCCATCTATTGAATGGACTTCCTCATCTCCAAAATATCAAGATGATTGTCCCAAATGTGCTTTTTAAAAAGGCAACTCAACTTTCTTTGTTTTGCCTTGAAGATGTTTGACTTCTCAACCAAGAAGCAAGGAAAAAAACAAAGTCCAGTTTTAAAAAAGCACCTTTGGGACAACCATGATCTGGATGACTGAGAATTTCCATAGATGTATGAAAATGGTTATTCCTGTACATCCACATCTGGATGTACCGTGAACTCATCTCTCTCTCTCTCTGTTGTGGTCCGCCAGCAGCCTGAGGAGCTGACAGCAGAGACAGACAGTGAGGAGGCTGAGGAAGAACATGGGCCAGTCCTGGAGTCTGGGGAAGGCCCAGATGAGGGCTCTGCATTGGAGGAAGAGTTGGGGCCAAAGCCATCTGGGAGTGATGCACAGACTCCAGAGCCTCCGGAGTCGGACATCAGAGAGGCAGAGGAACAGGAGGAGCCTGTTCCTAGTGTGTGCATGCGAAGAGCTGCCAGAAGGCAAGAGCAGCTAAAGCAAAAAGGACGACTTGGGAGTAAGGCCAGGAGATGATTGGCCCCTCCCAGAAGGCAGCAATGGCTCTTGGGATCTTTGTAGGAAAGCAACTTTGCTACATTTGTTTCTTGTCAGAGTCTCTTGCTTCTGAACTTTTGCCAAGAAAAGCCTTTGGCAGGGTGCCAAAGGATACAAAGGTTGGTGATTAGGCCGAAGGACTGTTTATGAAGAATTTGTTTTGGAATTAATTTGGAGTAAGCTGAGAATGAAGTAATTCTCAGATGTTCTAATAAAGTACAGTATGTTTGTTTAGGACTGATTGTGTCTGGTAATAACTACTTGGGCCTAGGTCACAACACGCTCTCTCCTCCCCCTCTCCCTCCCCCCTCCCCTCCCTCTGTGTGTGTGTGTGTGTGTGTGTGTGTGTGTGTGTGTGTGTGTGTGTGTGTGTTTGAGTCAGTCTTTACTCCTGGTGATGGCCTGGACCAGGTCCTACAATTTTCTCAGCAATATATTCAAAAGTGGATTTTCCTTGACTTTTTCTTCCTAGGGCTGAGGGAGGGGGCCAGGCTCAAGTTCACCCAGTTGTCTTTGTACCTAAGGTGGGACTAGAACTCCCAGCCTCTCGGTTGCTGGCTGGTGCCTAAGCCACTACACCAAATCAGCTGTCACCCAAAACTTAACTTGCAACACTAAGGATGGAGCAATGTTCTTCTTGGCATCTGCGGAAGCAGGTTTTTAAAGAAGTGAAGCAAAGAATTAAACTACGTCTACAGTCAAAGGGAATTCAGGAGGAGTAACCAAGTAGCCTCTATTACAGTGATGGCTAACCTTTTTGCCGTCGCGTGCCAAAAGCGGGAGTGTGGGGGATTCAGGCACGCGTGTGCCCACACCTACAATTCCATGTCCCCCGCGCATGTGCACACAACCCCCACTTTTGGCACGTGATGGCATGGTGGGCCCAGTAGGCCTATTTTTCACCCTTTTCAGGCTCCAGAGGCTTTCTAGGAGCCTGGGGAGGACAAAAATGGCCTTCCTCATCCCCCCGGAAGCCCTCTGGAGGCCAGAAACAGCCTGTTTCCTGACTTCTGGTGGGCCCGGAAGGTCTGAAAATCAGCTAGCCGGTATGCACATGCACGCCGTAGCTGAGCTAGGGCAACACTCGTGTGCCCACAGATATGGTTCCGTGTGCTATAGGTTTGCCATCATGCCTCTATTATATACTTTACTATATGCTTACCTGCCAAAACACTTATTTAACCCTGGCTGATGTAGGAAGCCAAACTAAGATAGAAAATTACTGAATGGGAAAATTTCAGGAAATTCCGGAGTTGTACATAGATATTTTTTTTATCGTTGATAATGTGCAGGACAAATTAAATTAAGTAAGGTCCATTGTCTCTTCTCATTAATTTAAAAAGGTATTCATGCAGGGTCTTCTTTTTCATAGTTTTGATTGGATTGTCGGAAGGTTCAAGACTGCCCCTTTATAAATAACTGTTGTTCTTGTAAATGGAATGGGCTGAATTATCAGTTGTGCAACTGGAAATAGATAAGCTTGGAAGCTAAATGCCGTCATGAAGGAAGTTAATTCATCTCTGGAGGCTTTCCACAAGAGACTGGACTGCCATTTGTCAGAAATGGTGTAGGGCCTCCTGCTTGGGTGGGGTGGGGGGTTGGACTAGATGACCTACAAGGTCTAACTCTGGTACACTGTTAAACGATGGCCATTAGTTGTTCTTCACTATCCTATGATATCGCACCCTCACTCTTTGATTATGGGTCTGAAGAGGGAATACATGGACCAACATGTGAAGTAAACAAAGCTGAGGGATAGTCATTTGTCCACTGTGGACTCAGGAAAATCAAAGCCCATGTCATCGGGGCTGTCATTCCGGTGGGAACGGAGGAAGACAGAGTGTGCAGTCCACATTCCTGCCCAGATATCTTGCCTTGCCATCACTTGCCTCCTCCTGCACACAGACGGTGGAATCCTCTTCCTTCAGCTGTTCAGAGGGCCTCCAGCTGAGGGTGGATAGGACTGCACTTGTAAGGAGGATGTGCCGGCTGTGTTAGCCAACATTAATGGAGGCTTACCAGTCCTATCCTGATTGGAACGGCCCCAAAGAACCAGGACTAATTGCACTGAATTACTGGCCGGAGGAAGGCAGCTGGAGCCTTCCAATCAGCACAGGGCTTTCGGGTGGAATCTGGGGGAGGAGTAGCGCTAGGTTTAAAACGGGAAGGGAAAGCGAGATAAGGTTAGAGCTGACAATATTTCACTGTAATTGCACTGGGTGATTGTCGGAGCGTGGTGAATTTAGAAAGATAAAACTTTAGAACAACATCCACCCTTGTCTACGATTTAGTTTCTTATCTTGATTCGGAACCTGACAGGTGTTGGCACTGATGTCGGGCAAAGGTGGCTTTCTAATGAACCACCTTTGGGGAGAAGCATGCACCTGTTGTGGCCCACTGGTGGCCAGTGGAGCTGGCAACAGAGTCAGTGAGGAGGTTAGGGAGGAACATGGGCCAGTCCTGGGGGCTGGGAAGCTCGTACGAGGGCTCTGCGTAGGAGGCAAGAGAGGGAGCTAGACAGCAGCGAGGCAGAGGAACAGCTGGAGCCTGTTCCCAGTGTGCCCATGCACAGAGCTGCCAGAAGACAAGATCAACTAAGAAAGCAGGGTCAACTTGGGAGTAAAGCCACACCTTGGAGGTGATTGGCCCCTCCCATAGGAAACAAAAGAGGAGCAAACGGGGAGTGGGCTTTTGCAGGAAACAATTTGTTTGGTTGGTTGTTTCAAGAGTGGAAAGATCTGTCGGTGACTCCCAAAGACTCTGTGCCAAGTTTTGCCTTGCCCTGAATTTGGAAACTATTGACATGGCAGCTTTCCAAGCGAGATAAGGTCTGTGTTGATAAATATTCCTCTGAAAAACTGTTTGGACAGGCCTTGCTGACTGTGAATGAAAGGAATTCACAGTTGTGTAAATAAAAGGGGTTCTGCCGGGACCAAGGCACTGCTTCGTGCTTTTTAGGGAAGCCTAGGTAAGAACAGTGCCCTTGCGTAGAAGGAAGAAATGTGAGCGTAGATAATTTGTGTGAGAGTGTGCTGGCATGTCCAATGTGGGTGGCCCTGCTCAGTGCTGGCACACAACTCAACAAAAGCCTGCCTAGGCCAAATGTGACACTCGTACTACAAACGTTTGCATTGTTTAAGTTGTAGGCAGAGTAAAAATGATATTTGTAATGTGGGAATACTAAATAAACCATTATACTTTCTATCATTAACCATTTGGAGTGCCTTCGTCAAGAGACGTGCACGGAAATGCTTTCCAAAGCGTAAAATAGGCAAGTGCCACATTCTAGTGTCTAATTTTAAGCCTATTCCAATCCATAATATTGACACCTCCTCCACCTCCTCCTCTTCGTCCTCCTCCCCCTCCTCCTCCTCCCCCTCCTCCTCCTCCTCCTCCTCCTCTTCTAAAAAGGAGCAAGTGCTGTGTGCAGAGCATGAATCATACACACATTCCCATCTGTACTATAAACATGTTGGAATAATTCTGCCAAATATTTCTTGTTGAATTTAGGCTGCTTTCCTGTGCATAAATCCCTCTGCTTGTTCCAATTCTGCCAACTGTTTCATTCAGCTAGTCCGCTCTTTTTTTCCCTCTACAAACCTAAAGCTAAAATAACTTGCTTACCTTTTGTTTCCATGGCGGATTTCATCTTGTAATAAACCTTTGCTTCTGAAGATCTGAAAGATAATCGTCTGGTGGATTATCCAATTTTTCCTTCACAATCCTCCTGTAAGATAAACCTATTCACCCATGTATATGACATTGTGGAGCTAAACAACCTTTATACTGGAAGGTGCGCAGAGACGATTAAAGTAAGATGGATAGTCCATTATCTCCCACAACTCTAAACCCACCAGAGACCACTTTGTTCTATAGTTGCCTCATGAGGAGTAGCTGTCTAGAACAGGGGTGTTAAACTCAAGGCCTGAGGGCCCGATCTGGCCCATGGGATGCTTAGATCTGGCCCACAGGGCTGCCCTGGAAACAGCAAAGGATCTGCCCGCAGTGCCTCTGCCAGTGAAAATAGAGCTCATGAGGTTCGAGTGTGGCTTCTCCCAAGCTCCGTTTTCACTGGCAGAGGGTTGCAGGAGGCTGTCCCAGCTGAAAACGAACCTCGGGAGCCTGTTTTCACTGGCAGAGCACTCGGGCCATCACAGGCGCGCCCCCCCCCCCAACATGAGTGATGTCATGCTGGCCACACCTACCCTGGTCACACACACACTGCCCCTCTGAGGTTAGATACAACCCTGATGAGGCCCTCAATGAAATTGAGTTTGACATCCCTGATCTAGAGCATCTGACTAGGTATCGGACTTGGTGGCTCAGTGGCTATGACACTGAGCTTGTTGATCAGAAAGGTTGGCGGTTCGAATCCCTAGTACAGGTCTCCTGCGTGAGCAAGGGGGTTGGTCTAGATGACCTCCAAGGTCCCTTCCAACTCTGTTCCTGTGCACAATCTCAAATCCTGCCCTTATCTGGAAAGGAGCTATGAAGAACTGGTCTACTTACTGTCTCTACATTCTGGTGTACTCATCGACTCTGTTTTTAGTAGAACTATCTTCGGTTTGCTATTTCTTCCTTAGAAGGCCCTAAAAGAAAAAACAAGAAAGTCCAGTTGCTTCCAAAAAAGATCACTTTTGGGACAACCATGACCCGGATGATGGGAAATCTCTACCGACTTTTAGCTATGCAGTTTGGGATGTGTTGTGATCCAGGCCCAAGTAGGTATTATCAGACACAATCAGTTCGAAACAAACAGACTTTATTAGAACAGCTGAGAATTAACTCATTCTCAGTGTGGTCCAAACTAATTCAAAACAAATTCTTCATAACACAATTCTTCAGCCTTATCACCAACCTTGGTCTAATTAGGCAACCTGCCAAAGGCTTTTCTTGGCAAAAGTTCAGAAGCAGAAGATGCCGATGAGAAATAAATGTAGCAAGACAAGAAGCAAATCTATCAACGTTGTTTTCCAACAAAGAGCCCAAGAGCCATCGCTGGTCTTTTAAGCCTTATGGGAGGGGCCAATCATCTCTTGGCTTTACTCCTGAGTTGTCCTTTTTGCTTTAGCTGCTCTTGCCTTCTGGCAGCTCTTCTCATGCGTGCACTAGGAACAGGCTCCTCCTGTTCCTCTGCCTCTCTGCTGTCAGCCTCTGGAGGCTCCGGAGTCCGCACATCACTCCCAGATGGCCCTGGCTCCATCTCTGCCTCCGACTCAGAGCCCTCATCCGGGCCTTCCCCAGCCTCCAGGACTGGCCCATGTTCTTCCTCAGCCTCCTCACTGCCTGACTCTGCTGCTAGTTCCACAGGCTGCTGGCGGACCACAACAGAATGAATACCCTTTGAATGGTGTGGGAGTAGGAATGGATTTTCAGAGGAGGAAAAATTGCAGACTAAAGGAACCAGGAGCATTACTCAGGTGACCCTGAGGACACAGATAAACCTCTAAGTGCTTCAAAGACCCTCTAAAAGGATGCAAATGACCATCTGTCTGCAAGGAATATAAATCCTTTCATCCCCCACCATCCAGTCAGAGCTGAAGAAGTTTCTTGGTTAAGCCAAACATCTTGAAGGAAAAAAGAAAGTCCAGGTGCCTCCTGGAAGAGCACCTTTGGGACAACCACGACCTGGATGACTGAGAATCTCTACAGACTTTTCAAAGACCCTACTTTCTGCATAAGTACTAGATATTAATAGTTTTCTCATCATCCCTGCTTGTCCATACCATGGTTTTTTTAATCAATGCTCTTATGTCCCTGAAAAACTACAGCTTCATCTTTAGGATTTGAAACTCCCCAATGCTATTTTTCTGACTATGACTTGAGTCTGGTCATCAATCTGAAGAGTACACCATGCTCTGTCTTGTCACAAAAGCACACAACGAATCCCAGAGAACGTTGGGGGTTGTTCCAAAGCTTAAGGTTTGGGAAGCATACTGTGAGACTATTAACTTTTTGTTTCCCAGCCAAGATGTACAATGCAAACCGAGACTAGGAACTCAGTCAACTATGAAACAGGAACATCACCCACTCAGTGTTTAATAATCACAATGTGTCACAAACCAGAAAAATAAAGGCACGGCGAGAAGGAGATCCATAGAGCAAATGCAAAATAGTAGGTGACTCAGACAATCAAATCTGGTCACATGCCTTATCGAACCTGCTGAGTTACTGAAACAATGAGATTCATAGAAAATCATCTTCTTGACCTCAAAGCTGTTAAATGTTTTCAGTTCTTAGACCCAAAGAACAGTGAGTCTTGGGCTCAGCGGTCTGATCATTATTTAGAACAAAGCAGCCATTTCAGGGCCCCCTCTGGGGCAGGAACATCGGAAGGGCAGGAGACAGGCTTGTACTGTATGTCCTTTCCTTCACAGAAGCAAGTTTATTGTAATCAGAGGCATAATCCTGTTGTCAGATTTTAAGAAAGGAGTCAACGGCCACTGTAGGAAAGAGAGATAGAGAAGGTGGCATCTTCTATTCATGTTAAGTTCAGCTTTGCTCTCTTGTTGCACGAACCACCATCATTTGGGTAGATGGTGGCACAGATCTGGATCTTCTAAACCAGGGGTGTCAAATTCAAGGCCCCCGGGTCACATCCGGCCCCTGGGGTGCTTAGATCTGCCCCGTGGGGCCACCCTAGAAACGGGTAAAGGGCTGGCCCATGGTGCCTCTGCCAGCAAAAATGGAGCCTGGGGGGCTGTGTGCAGCCTCCCCGGGACCTGTTTTCAGCCCTCTGCCAGCGAAAACAGAGCTCGGGGGGACTCCTTTTTCACAAGCAGAGGGCTTCAGGAGGCCATTGCGGCCACAAACGGGGCCCAGGAGGCAGCCTCAAGCTCCATTTTCATTGGCAGAGGGCTGCAGGAGGCCACGGTGGCTGAAAATGGAGCCTCAATGAGTGATGTCGAGCTGGCCATGCCCACCCTGGCCATGCCCCTGGCCTCCAAGGTCAAACACAACCCTGATGCAGCCCTCAGTGAAATGGAGTTTGACATCCCTGTTCTAAACCACTGATGGGCATGGAACTTTCGAGAAGCTTTTGAACTCCAGTGTTGATGAACCAGTTAGCAAAGCTGATGATAAGATGTAATATGAATTGCAAACCGAGAATATCACTCCAAACTTTAATAACAGAATAACAGAGTTTGAAGGGATCTTGGAGATCTTCTGGTCCAATCTCATTGAAGGACACTTAAATCTATGGCACATTTTTTAAAAAATGCAGTAAAGCATTTTTAGTACACTATTAAAAGTGTAATCTAACTTAAATCTTCTAACCTTTCAGCATCTTGCTTGGTCTCTATCTACCCTGATGTCCATTTTGGCATCAAATAAGGAGCAATCTTCCCCCTTGTGTTTAGGCCAAACGATTTGATGTTGTTTATCGGTTCTTGGGAACAAGTGGCTTGAGGGTTGTGTATTTTGTAGTGCTTCATTGTGTGTGTGTGTTTTTTTTCATTTTGATTGTCAATATTTTATGTCAGACAGCAGAGGGCAGCATCTAGCTGACAAGAAAGAGAGAGAGAGAGAGAGAGAGAGAGAGAGAGAGAGAGAGAGAAGAAGGAAGGAAGAAAGGGAGAAACAAGGAAGGGAGGAAGGAGAGAGAGAAGGAAGGGAGAGAGAAAAAGAAAGAAGAGAAAGGAGAAAGCAAGAGAGAGGAAGGAAGGAAGGAGAGAGAGAAGGGAGGGAGAGAGAAAGAAAGAAAAGATAAAGGAGGGTGAGAGAGAGAAGAAGGAAGGAAGGAGAGAGAGAAAGGAGGGAGGGAGGGAGAGAGAAAGAAAGAAGAGAAAGGAGGGTGAGAGAAAGAAGAAGGAAAGAAGGAAGGAGAGAGAGAAGGGAGGGACTGAGAGAAAGAAAGAACAGAAAGGAGGGTGAGAGAGAAAAGAAGGAAGGAAGAGAGAAAGAAGGGAGGGAGGGAGAGAAAGAAAGAAAGAAGAGAAAGGAGAGTGAGAGAGAGAAGAAGGAAGGAAGGAGAGAGAAGGAAGGGAGGGACAGAAATAGAGAGAAAGAAAGAAAAAGAAAGAAGAAAGAAAGAGAGAGAGAGAGAGAGAGAGAAAGAGAGAGAAAGAAAGAAAGAAAGAAAGAAAGAAAGAAAGAAAGAAAGAAAGAAAGAAAGAAAGAAAGAAAGAAAGAAAGAAGAAAACACTCCTAGATAGGAGTAACTCGGATTGATGGGAAACCACCCTAAAACTCCATGATGATAGACTGGATGAAGAAGGCAAAAACATTCTGTTCTATTGCCAAGAAAGCCTCCTAGATGCATTTATCTATTTCCTAGAAGCTGACGAAAGAGAATTTTCACCTGGATTCTTTTTTCTTTTTACTTATGGAAGGGAGCCCAAGCACCTGGGCGTACACAGGGTATACAGCAGAGGAAGATACCTATGAAACATTTTTATTTTATTTTATTTTATTTATTATTAAAATGTTATGCCTCCCATCTTCCTTATAAGGTGACTCTGAGCAACATAGTCTGTTTGTTACTACAGGTCAACCAACAAGCCTCAATTGCAAACCTTGTGGTTTGTTAAAATGACTACCCTATACTACATGCTTCCTGTTTCCAAATGGGTTTTTCCTTCCATATGCATGTGTGTATGTGTGTGTGTGTGTATGTGTGTGTAGGCATGTGTAGTCTAAAAAGATGTTGAGGCCCGAGAACTGTAATGGCAAACCTATGGCATGCGTGGGACCGGACGTTGGCAAACAGGCCATTTTCGGCCTCCTGGGGGCCTCCGGGGGGGCTGGGGAAGGCCGTTTTTACCCTCCCCAGACTCCCAAAAAGGCTCTGGAGGCTGGAGAGAGCAAAAAACAGGCCTACCGTGCCATCATGTGCCAGGAGCGGGAGGAGCGGGGAGGGGGTCGTGCATGCATGCACGGAAGCACAGCACATAGAATTATGGGTGTGGGCATGCGCATGCGTTACCCTCCCTGCTCCTGACACACGATGGCAAAAAGGTTACCCATCACTGCCCTAGAAAGAGAACAGAAAAGAGCAACAAAGATGATAAGGGGCCCAGATGCTAAACCATATGATATGAATGGTTAGAATAGAATAGAATAGAATAGAATAGAATAGAATAGAATAGAATAGAATAGAATAGAATAGAATAGAATAGAATAGAATAGAATAGAATAGAATAGAATAGAATAGAATAGAATTTAGAAATGGGATAGAAGTATAGAGTAGAGTAGAGTAGAGTAGAGTAGAGTAGAATAGAATAGAATAGAATAGAATAGAATAGAATAGAATAGAATAGAAAAGAATAGAATAGAATAGAATAGAATAGAATAGAATAGAATAGAATAGAATAGAATAGAATAGAATAGAATAGAATAGAACAGAACAGAATTTAGAAATGGGATAGAAGTATAGAGTAGAGTAGAGTAGAGTAGAGTAGAGTAGAGTAGAGTAGAGTAGAGTAGAGTAGAGTAGAGTAGAGTAGAGTAGAGTAGAATAGAATAGAATAGAATAGAATAGAATAGAATAGAATAGAATAGAATAGAATAGAATAGAATAGAATAGAATAGAAACCAGAGCCAAATCTGTGGTGGCACAGTGATTAGAATGCAGTATTGCAGGCTAATTTGTCTCACAGCCAGGAGTTCGATCCTGAACACCTCAAGATTGACTCAGCCTTCTAAGGTCAGTAAAATGAGGACCTATGTTGTTGGGTGGGGCAATAGGCTGACATTATAAGCCACCCAGAGAATGCTATAAAGCACTAGGGGAGTGGTATATAAGTCTATTGCTATTGCTACTTTCTTTTGTTCCAGCTATGGAAGAACATTTTTTTGAAGGTTTCTTCATCCGGGAGCGATGATGAATGGGAATTGGGGAGTAAGTTATCTCTAGATTCCATTTCGACCTACTTTCATGCAGAAGAATTGGTTTGAATAGAAACATTAGAGACATAGTAAACTAATAACAGGAAAAGAGCTGGAAGTCCATCAAGTCTCCCCTTTGAGTTTATTTGGTTTTTGCTTTCTTTTTAATGAATCCTTTTAATTATTATTTTATCATTTTATTTTGAATTATTCAGTTACTGAGGATTCCTGATGACTAACTCGACGGAGCTCTCTGTTCAGTCACCCCTGTTGTTAAATTTTGTTTTCTCCGTGTCTCTCTGCCTCGTGATCATTGGCTGTCCAGGCTGCACAATAAAATACAAGCTGACCTCATCCATTGCTCACTTTCCCAATGCTGAAAGGCTACGATGATTCAGAACGTTGTTAATCTGAGCCTCTCAAAGCTGCAATTTGGCCAGGTTCCCCCCCCCCCCCCAGCTGCCAGATAAGTCCACCCATTTCACAGTTGGAACCCCAGTCGGTTAATTGCCATTGTTATGTCTCTGTGTTAGTTGCTTTCATGCACACACCTGGGACAGCCCTGCTGTTCTGACCCAGCCTTAGCAGAAACAAGAAATAGACTCCTTGTCCTGAAAAAAACCTCTTTATTTATCACCTGTGAATTAATGGCATTCACACACCGAAAAGTCCAGGCAATAATCCTTCAAAGAGCTAACTGCAGTAACGGACCTTATCAGTTCCTTGAGATAATTGCCAGGCCGGGAGTTTCCAGTTGCAAAATTGTAAATTAAGTTCTGGTAAGCAGTCTCTGAGGCACAAAGCACATGAGCCAAATCTTCCGAAATCCGAACGGTTGTCTCCTACAACACCCACTCCCCTTTCCTTCTGTTTATTCCCCAGCCAGGAAGCAGCCATTCGGGGTCCATCTGTGCTTTGCTTCCTGAATCGACTCCTTGTCCTCTGTTGTTCTCCTCTCCTAACAGCTCTGCACATACGCACATCTGGAACAAGCCTCAGCTGTTCTTCCTCCCCACTTATTTCAGCTTCTGAAGGCAGCTGCCTCTCCAGTGGCTGGGAAATGTTGGACGTCCCTGCCTCTATCTCTGCGTCCGAGCCTTCCCCAGGATCCAGAACTGGCCCAGGTTCCTCCCCAACCTCCTCATCATCTGAGTCTGCCGCCAGCGCCACTGGCAGCTGGCGGTCCACAACACCTACATGCTTCGCAGTGTCCTGTGCATGACGCATAATGCCATTAAGAGGTTGTAGGGGGATTTTTTTTGCAAGGAGCTTTTAAATCTGACTCAGAGCTTAAACAAAGGCTGACAACAGGGCATTACCATAACAGGACCTCTGAATAGTTCTGGAGTGCCACAAAATTAGCCCAGACTTGAACGTTAAATGGGTTGGGTTAGATTCATTTTGGAAAGGGAGCCCCCTTTTATCACCTTGTTTTCTGGATTGCCAACAAATCTGGTCTTGTCAATGCACTCTATGCAGTCACCCACCAATGAACAGCCATTCAACATATTCATCCCATCTGGTGCAGAATCCAATCTGCAGAGAGTATCAAATGGTTAAACATGCAGTAAAAACCTAGCCCAAATCTGTAGCCCAGTTGTGTCCTTAGTTTCGTATTTCATTGGGTTTGTCCATCCGAGCTTCTTCTCTTTCCTCCCCTCTCCTCTCTTCCTCTCCTCTCCTCTCTCTTCCTTTTCCATTGCCTCTCCTCTCCCTTCCCTTCAGCTCCCCTCTCTTCCTCTCCTCTCCTTTCCTTTACCTCTCCACTCCTCTCCCTTCCCTTCCCTTCCCTTCCCTTCCCCTCCCCTCTCTCTCCTCTCCTTTCACTTCACCTCCCCTCTCTCCTCTCCTCTCCATCTCCTCTCCTCTCCCCTACCCTCCCTTCCCTTCCCTTCCCTTCCCTTCCCTTCCCTTCACCTCTCCTCTTTCTCTCCTCTCCTGCCCTCTCCTTTCCCTTCACCTCCCCTCTCTCTCCTCTCCTCTTCCTTCCTTTCCCTTCCCTTCCCTTCCCTTCACCTCTCCTCTCTTCCTCTCCTCTCCCTTCCTTTCCCTTTGCCTCTCCTCCCCCTTCCTTTCCTTCCCCTCCCTTCCCATTGTTTTATAATTGAAGAATAGGGGAGCCTATATTGGATTTACCTCTAGAGCTCCATTGATACAAACTTCCCAAGAAAGAAGGCCATAAAAAATGGGAGACAACAATTGTCTAAGCCGCCCCCCCCCTCCCCACTGTGTAAATCATAAAACTGTCATTCAAAAGAACATTATTATTAGCAGCGATGTTAATGCTCTCTTTTAACACTAAGCTTTCAAAGAAAAACAGGTGACTGGAGGCAGCTATCTCAGGCGGGTCCGAATCTGCTCAAATTTTTTTTATCTCCTTTTTGCACTGAACCTGGCTGGCCCATTATGACTGGATCTCGATTATCTCTTCTGTGCAGGCCTGGCTAGGAACACAGCCTGTTGTTCTGTCCTCCGTGTGCTGTTTTACATTATTTGTTCTTACTCCGTATAGGACACTCATAACAATCCAGGGCTTAACAAAGAAAGGATTAGAAAACAGAAGACTTTAACTTGAAGGGGGAGGGGGTGTGTGTTGGAAATCAAATTGTGACGTATATTTGATGTTCATCAATCATAAAATATTTAAAGAAGATGAATAGACAAAGTAGGGGGGGGTGTTTCTTTGAACGCTAAACCTTCAAGGCACCTGGTGAAATTTCTTTAAACGAAGCACCGAGAAATACTTCTTTAAAGTGACAACTTTAGCTTAGAGCATTGGCAAAAAGCTGAAAGTCCCTCTCTCGAGATTCACCTGAAAAATAAAAGTACGATGTGCTTCAGTCTTGTGTGAAGCCAGACTAACCAATTTTCTAGCTCAAGACTGACTCTTTTTCCCGTAACCACCTTTCTTCATTTCATGAGCAAAGATCTTTCTTTGCTAACTTGCCTCTTGATTCAGGCATCTGGACAAGTTTGGTTATGTAGGAAGTTAGAAGCCACCCCTTTCCTAGAATGACATATTCTAGGAAATATTAAAAAGGCAGAATATTACACCTCCCTGGATGAGAAATGGAGAAACATGTTTTTTAAGCAGGAAACAGACTCAATAGCCCCCACCCTCCACAATAGCCCACAGCAGATGTCCGCACTTAAGAGATAAAGAGATAGCAAGGTCTATTCATAAGGGAGGGAGGGAGGGAGGAAGGGAGGGAAGGAAGGAAGGAAGGAAAATAAATAGCAATAGCACTTAGACTTATACACCACTTCACAGTGCTTTACAGCCTTCTCTAAGGAGTTTACGGAGTCAGCCTCTTGCCCCCAACAATCTGGGTTCTCATTTTACTGACCTTGGAAGGATGGAAAGCTGAGTCAACCTTGAGCCTGGTGAGATTCGAACTGCCAAATTGCAGGCAGCCGGCAGGCAGCAGAATTAGCCTGCAATACCACATTCTAACCACTGCGCCACCACTCCCCACTTCCTAAAATTTCAGGAAACATTCTTTAGTGGCTTTAGAAATCATCGGTCCCAGAATTTGTCAGGGAGTGGATAAGTTGGGATTCCTAAGGTTAGATTTCTCCTGGCACCAGAATTCCACACCTAACTTCAAAAGGGAAAATAGCAGACTACTATTAGAACGAATGGTCTTGCACACACCCCGTTTCCATAGATGCTGCTTTAATTTCTCGTTGGCAATCTTTTCCAGTCCTAATTGTAAGCTGCTCTAAACACACGGTAAAGGCATTGCTCATTTATAAATATATACCTGTTGATCTAAATATACCCCTATAATGTGGGTCCTCATTTGCAGTGCTGTTTATTGCTCCTTTCCCCACCACCACCACCCATGTCCTGAAATATTCGTAATATGCTAGGTTGATGATGATATTTGAGAAGGACAGCATAAGATTTCATTGCCTGCCAATCCATGAAGCTCAGTTTAAAAAAAGGAAAGGGAAATTGAAGGATATTTCTCGGGTTATTCCCTTCCCACTACACAGTTCAAACTGGATAGTCAAGAAAAAGCAGTAACATGTAACAACCTGTAAGATGATTATTTAGCACTTTCCTGCTTTTGTTAAGAAGGAAGCCTGTAAACTGTCAAAACTGGCTGCCTTTATTAATTCCCCCCCCCTCCTTCTTGCGCCTGTAGCATTTCCAGTTTATGGCAACCAATTAAAAGTGATGAAAAGAATCAGGAATTGCCTGTTTGCCTTTTCACTTTTTCTGGATGTATAGTTTCTGGGCTTTAAACAATTCACAGTAGTGGGAGGAATACAATTATATCAACGGTGATTCACTGTGTCGTTCTCTGCATAAAAGCCATTATTTAAAAATACACTACAAAACTAATTGCTATTTTGGATGTGGCCTCTAAGTTAAGTAGTCATTTTTAAGTTCAGCTCTACTTTTGGAGAATTCATGAATACATCTACACAGTTTCCTTGGGAGTGGTGTGCTGTTGCCTCCACTTTTGTTGTTGTTGTTGTTGTTGTTTTCTGTCACACAGTGGTCAACCATCCATGTTTTAACTTGACAGATTAATAGAGTTGCAAGGGACCTTTTAGGTCATCTAGTCCAACCCCCCACCCAAGCAAGAGACCCTACATCATTTCTGACAGATGGTAGTCCAGGCTCTTCTTGAAAGTCTCAAGTGATGAAGCTCCCACAGCTTCCGGAGGCAACTTCTGTTCCATGGGTTGATTGTCCTCACTGTCAGAAAATTTCTCCTTATTTCCAGATTGAATCTCTCCTTGTTCAGTTTCCGTCCATTATTCCTTGTCTGGCATTCAGGAGCTTTGGAAAATAGCTTGACCCCCCTCCTCTCTGGGACAACCCCTCAAATATTGGAAGACTGCTGTTGTGTCTCCCCTGATCCTTCTCTTCACTAGACTAGCCATGATCTCATCCAATTTAGCTTCAAAAGCTCAGATCATGTTGGCCAGCTGCTCAAGTCTGCTCACAGCACACTGTATGGACATCAATCCTTAAAATGCTGCCATTAATGGGTTTGCCTCCTGTTGTCTGACACAAGTATACTAATTGTGGTGTTTGTGCATTGACATGGTCAAAGATGGTTCATCCTTTATTCATTCAAATTGTGCCCAAATTGTATGGATGCCTTGCTGAGAACTAAGAAAGAGAACAAGAAGGAGAAGAATAGCATGTCTTTGGTGTCCTCAGTTTCAGCACAAGACATAGATTTAGCACAGTTTCTGCTCTTAATTTGAAACAAGATCAGCTGGTTGTTCTGCCCTAGCTATGGACCCCAAAGAACACAGCACACACAAAGTCCGTACAAACCTTGGTTTACTAATTAAGGACTACTAATGAGCTTTCTTAGTAGTTGTTCAAACACAAGTACAGTTTAAATCAGTCTTTTCTGAACAAGGGCTGTTAATTTAACTTCATTAACAGCCGACAAGAATTCAAAGAATAATAACTCAATTCTGAGGTACGGTATTTCAGATAACCGTAATCTTACTGTGTTTGGCAGAATGCCCAGAAGCAATCTTAAGGAAAACTGACAAGACAGAAACAAGAGCCAAATCAAACTTTTCTGGAATCAAGACGTGAAGGAATATGAACAAAGTTGTTTCTTACAAATTGCATCAGTCGTTGTCCTTCCTTAAATAGGCTAGGGGAGTGGCCAACTAGCCCCAAACCTTACTCTTGAGGAGACCTCCTCCTCTTCTTCCTCTTCACTTATGGGAGCTTCTGGAGGTTCTGAAGGCCCTGGCTGAATCCCTGCCTCTGGCACCACATCTTCTCCAGCCTCCTCATGGTCTGACTCGGGTGCCAGCTGCACAGGCTGCTGGTGCAGCACCACACCAGCCTCCTCGCTTTTGGAATCAACTACTAACTGCACAGGCTGCTGATGGGCCACAACACCTGCAGAATGTAGATTCCAGGGATGAAATGCTACTGGTTTGGACCAATTCGGGGGAATTGGTAGTAATAAAAGTGACCAGTTTTGATAAATCAGTAGTAAAAAAAAAATGCTACCAGTTCAGACGAGCCAGTATTTATTTATTTCTTTTTTAAAAAATATTTTTTATTAAACATTTTTCAAAAAACAAAAAAGACTCTTTAAATAATAGTTTCTTTCCAACAGTTTCACAACGGTTAAACACTTCTTGCTTATCCGTTTTTTCTTATTTCAATGTATCCTTTATACATACAAATCTAATATTGATTTATTTGCATATTTACATATAAATAGCACTGTACATAATTTCATTTCTACAAACTGCATTTTTTTCTGTTTCTAGCGAATCTAAATCATGCGGCACAGCTATTCCCTCCCCCCCTCGCTGTTCTACTCACCTTAGAAAAGGCTTCTTAATCCTCCTTTTTCAGTGCTGCGTGGTACCACCTGCGGTGCGCATGAAGTATGTGCACAGTGCACATACGCGTGCACGGCAAACTGGTAGCAAAGCAAACTGGTAGCAGACTTCAGAGCATTTCACCCCTGGTAGATTCCCCAGGTGTAACTTGGTTTTGGCATTGCAATCGGTTGAAAGTCTGTTAGTGCTGGAAGAAAAATGCTCTGTTGTTGTTCTTCAATATTGATCTACGTGGAATAACTTACAGCCTGAGATTTGAGGAGCCAATTGAAGGATTATTGCTCTTATTCCCACTTTCTTGATTTCCAGTTTGGTAGCCTAATAACGGACAATTTATATATACCAGATCCATGACCTGGATGACTGAGAATCTCCATAGACTTACAGCTTCATAGAGTTGGGGTGGTGCAGTGGTTAGAGTGCAGTACTGCAGGCTACTTCTGACTGCCAGCTGACTGCAATTTGGCAGTTCAAATCTCACAAGGCTCAAGGTTGACTCAGCCTTCCATCCTTCCAAGGTGGGTAAAATGAGGACACAGGTTGTTGGGGGCAATATGCTGGCTCTGTAAACCGCTTAGACAGGGCTGTGAAAGCACTGTGAAGCAGTATATAATCTAAGTGCTAAGTGCTGTGAAGACACAGACTTCAGAGGATCATTAGAATAGCAGAAAAAGCAATTACTACTAACCTGCCTTCCATTGAGGACCTGTATACTGCACGAGTCAAAAAGAGGGCTGGGAAAATATTTACAGACCCCTCGCATCCTGGACATAAACTGTTTCAACTCCTACCCTCAAAATGACTCTATAAAGACTGCACACCAGAACAATTAGACACAAGAACAGTTTTTTTCCCAAATGCCATCACACTGCTAAACAAATAATTCCCTCAACACTCTTAAATTATTCACTAAGGCTGCATTACTATTACTATTACTATTAGTCTTCTCATCGTTCCTATCACCCATCTCCTCCCACTTATGACTGCATGACTGTAACTTTGTTGCTTGTATCCTTACAATTTATATTGATATTGATTGTTTCCTAGTATGATTTGATTGCTTATTTGTACCCTATGACTATCACTAAGTGTTGTACCTTATGATTCTTGATGAACATATCTTTTCTTTTTATGTATACTGGAAGCATATGCACCAAAGACAAATTCCTTGTGTGTCCAATCACACTTGGCCAATAAAGAATTCTATTCTATTCTATTCTATTCTATTCTATTCTATTCTATTCTATTCTATTCTATTCTATTCTATTCTATTCTATTCTATTCTATTCTATTCTACCCTACCCTACCCTACCCTACCCTACCCTACCCTACCCTACCCTACTCTACTCTACTCTATTCTATTCTATTACTAGGGCTTTATAGCACTCTCTTGTGGTTTACAGTGTAAGCATTATTTGCAAGTTGTGCCCAACAATCTGGGTCCTCATTTTTCCAACCTTGAGATGGATGAAAGGCTGAGTCAACCTTGAGCCCCATCAGGATTGAACTCCAGGCTGTGGACAGAGTTTGCCCACAACGCTGTAGTTTACTCACTGCACCACCAGGGCTCCAGGCTCTTCCAATGTCACCCAACTGATGTGCTACAATTAGCACAGAAAGCTCCACCAATTCTCTTACCTTGGGATCCACTTCACAGTGCAGTAGCCACCAATGGAACACCTTCCCGAAAGGGGATTATAATAGATCCCGCCCTGTCTTGCTTTAACAATCAGTTACTACTTTTGCAACACCCATCCACCCAACCCCAGGCTAGACAGCCTCTTAAATTATTTTATTCCCATTGTTTAATTGTCTTGTTTTATGGGAATTTATTCTGCTCTTAATAGCTTTTATTTAATTGTTTTGTGCACTCTCTCTCTCTCTTTTTTAAAGGGGGTGTGTATTCCCGTAGGCTCCTTCCTTTTGGAAGGAAGATCGGTGTAAAATAAAATGAAATAAAATAGGAGCAAAGGGTTATCAACTGGATAGGTATGGGAACGTAGGATGAACAAGCCTTAAAAAATTCAGGGGCGATGCTATCTTTCTGAGAACGATTTTGACTAAGTGAGCTCTGCACTTATACCCAACTTTGTCTGAACAGATTGTTCCGATGGCATTTAATCATTTTCTATGCTTGTGTAATCTTTTATTGAAAGTACTATTCAGGATGAACAAGAAAAGGATGTAAAGGAGCTGAGATTAGCCTGTTATCAAGGTATGACTAAGATGAGAAGATTGATAGAAATTGCCAAGCTATTGTTCTTGAAATAGAAATCTTGCAAGCAGCCCTCTCCCCACACCTACCTCCTTAAAAATATTATAGGAGAAAAGTTTTACTAAAATCTTTAGAATAGTTATTGGCTCTAAAAAGGATGGAAATAGCTGAAAGTCAACGGCACTCAGATGGCAACATCCCCACCAGTGGTGAAATCTACAATTTGTTACTACCAGTTCTGTGGGCGTGGCTTGGTGGTGGTGGGGTAATGTGACTGGGTGGGTGTGGCCAAATTTTTTTTATACTTTTAAAACCATTTTTTCTACAACCTCTTCGGTGAAGAGGTTGTAAAAAAATGCTTTCAAAAGGCTCTGACGATCCCAACTGAGTTGCCTGATCAGCAGAGGCTTTTTTTCTTTTAAATGCCTCTGACGATCAGGCAACTCAGCTTGGATCATCAGAGGCATTTAAAAGAAATAAAGTTTTTTTTTTCTTTTAAAAGCCTTTGATGATCCCAGCTGAGCCGCGGGATCATCAGAGGGGTTTTTTTTTTTTACTTTTCAAAGCATTTTTTTGGCCGAAAAACCACCCGCTTCCATCACTACCGGATCAGGTGATCCGGTCCGAACCGGGAGCATTTCACTCCTGATCCGATCCGAAGCAGGAGCATTTCACCCCTGATCCACACTCACAATGCAATATCACTGATTTGCATAAGCCAGTACAGGTGTCCTCTGCTTACAGCCTTTTGCTTAGTGACTGTTACAACAACACTGAAAAAAATGACTTATGACTGTTTTTCAACCTTTCATGGTCACATGATCAAACTTCAAATGTTTGGCAACTGGCATGGATTTATGGCTGTTGTAATATCCAGGGGTCAGGTGCTCCCCTTTTGTGACCTTCGGACGAGCAAAGGGACGCAAGATTCACTTAACAGCTGTGTTAGTAACTTAGCAATTGCCGAGATTCACGTAACAACAATGACAAGAAAGCTTGTAACATGGGGCAAAATTCACTTTATAACTCTCTTGCTTAGCAACAGAAAATTTGGGCTCGGTTGTGGTTGTAAATTGAGGACTGCCTGTGTGATGACCTGGGGCAAAGCACAGAGGCAACACAGCCAGCTGATAGTTCGAACTCCCCTTTATTGCTCCAACTTTCCCCCCAAATGTTTTCACGTTTATGGCAAGTCCCAGAACAAAGTGCTCACATACACTTCCAGCAGCCTCTGACTGCGAGTAGTCCAGCAAAATGCTTTTAGCACAATGGCTTTAAAGCAAGAAGTCCAGCAGGGCAAAGGAACAAGTCAAGGAACAAGTCAAGAACAAGTTCCATGAAGCAAAGGAACAAAACAATGGGTCCACAAAGTGAAGGAACAAAGCAATTATAAGGCAAGAAGTCGAGCAACGTTGGCAACGGCACACAAAACTCCACGAATTCAGTGCTTGTTCCCGACAAGTGCCCTTCCCCACAGTGCCTCCTTAAATCTCAGTCCCCAGGTGTGCCTTGTGAAGAGGGGCAGGACGCTCTCCTCCTGAGTCATCAGGTAGGCCTGTGCTGCTCCCACCTCCTCTCCATTCTCTGTGCTCGGGGATTAGGAGGGGGTAGTCCTTGCTCATTGCCTGAGTTCTGTCTCTCATGTTCACTGCTTAGCTCTCCTTCCCTACTGGCAAGCTGTCCCAGGCCTGAAAAACCAGGGGCTGCCTCGTCCTGGTCCTCCCTGCATTCCTCTGGAGCCAAAGAGGCCACCCCCTCAATCTCCATTGGCCCCAGCTCCAGCTCGTCTTCCTCCTCGGACTCAGGCTATGACAGCCTGTATTGCAGTTTTAAAAAAATAGCCAATACTTTAGACCAAGGGTCTCCAACCTTGGCAACTTTAAGCCTGGAGGACTTCAACTCCCAGAATCCCCCAGCCAGCATTCTGGGAGTTGAAGTCCTCCAGGCTTAAAGTTGCCAAGGTTGGAGACCCCTGCTTTAGACTACAGCTGAATTCACAGGTAGAAAAGGACTTTGAAAAACTCAGGAGTGATGATAATAAAAGGGTGTGTATCCATCTCTCTGTCTATAAATCTAAATGGGTCTGCTAAGTACCAAAGCTGATTTTTGAAAATTTGCTCCAGGTAAGATCTGGGAGATAGTGGAACAAAGAAACTTCCTTGCCCTGTTGCAGTCTTGAATCTCTCCTCCAAAGTAGTCATTAACATTGGGATGAAGTCCTTTCTGGTGCCAACGATGGATCATCCAGGAAAGCAAATGCCAAATTCAGAAAAAAAAATTTTTTTTTTTTGAAGATTGCGGCTCAAGAATAAAGAGTATAATTTCTCTCTATGGGGGCTCAGCTCCTTTTTAATTATCAGTCACCCGCCCACTCTACCATTTGGCTTGGATGTTGTGCATTTATCATCATAATGTTTGGCATGAAACCTTAGAGAACTGCCGCCAGCTCAGACTAGACTACCTGGCTAATAGCCTGGCTTATCGTACGTAGATGAGGATTGTGTGGCACTTCCCATAGGATTCCAAAAAAACTATTAGGGTGTTGTGGTCCACGAGCAGCCTGCAGAACTGGCAGCAGAGTTGAACAATGAGGAGGCTGAGGGGGCCAGTCTTGGAGGCTGGGGAAGGCCCGGATAAGGGCTCTGCGTTGGAGGGACAGATGGGGCCAGGGCCATTGGGGAGTGATGTGTGGACTCCGGAGCCTCCAGAGGCTGACAGCAGAGAGGCAGAGGAACAGGAGGAGCCTGTTCCTAATGCACACATGAGAAGAGCTGCCAGAAGGCAGGATCAGATAAAGCAGAGAGGACGACTCGGGAGTAAGGCCAAGAGATGACTGGCCCCTTGCATAAGGCTCAAAAGACCAGCAACGGCTCTTGGTCTCTTTGTCGGAAAACAAAATCATGGTGCTATAGAAGACATCCATATGATTCTGTAAAAGGCATGGTTGCTTTAAGGAGTTTGGTGTTATGTGAGTAATCCCTTCACGCCAAAGTACATTTTGGCTATGAATCCAAAGCAAAGTACAACCCTAATGCAGATCCAAAGGTTCCTAGACTCTACTTTTCCCCCAGAGTTGAAAAGCTGCCATGCACAAGCGACCAGACCCATACTTCTAGAGTGCAGACTAACTACTTGCTTGTTTTCTGCCTACCATACAGGAATCTCCCCAGACTGCTTCCCTTCCCTTGAGAATAGGTAGATAAGGTTCCACAAACCTTAAGGGAAGGGTTTTTTTTTCAATCCTATGTTTCTTGTGGCTGTGTAATGATTCAAGGCTAATTCCCCACTAGATTCCTTCTCCCTGTTTAGCTGGTCATTTCCCAACAAAAGCACTTTTTATTCATAGGTTCCCCTCACACATATGTACTAGTCATTCCCAACTCTAGGGGGCGGTGCTCATCTTCATTTCAAAGCCGAAGAGCCAGCAGTCTGAAGATGTCTCTGTGGTCATGTGGCCGGCATGACTAAACGCCAAAGGCACACAGAACGCTGTTACCTTCCCACCAAAGGTGGTCCCTATTTTTCCACTTGCATTTTTTTACCTGCTTTCGAACTGCTAGGTTGGCAGAAGCTGGGACAAGTCACGGGAGCTCACCCCGTTACGCGGCACCAGTGATGGGATTCAACTAATTTAACAATGGGTTCTCTGCCCTAATGATTTCTTCCAACAACCACTTCGCCAAACTGCTCAGAAACTTAACAACCGGTTCTCCTGAAGTGGTGCGAACTGGCTGAATCCCACCACTGCACGGCACTAGGGATTCGAACCGCTGAACTGCCGACTTTTTGATCAACAAGCTCAGCATCTTAGGCGCTGAGCCACCGCATCCCTCTTTATTCACAGTTGATTTATTTGTGACCTAGGTTGGCCATACATCCACTAATTCCAGTAACTGTGGTGTAATGCTTACTGTAAGCCAATAAGAGTTGAGACATAGGGAAATGCTTGCTTGGCTTCATTTAAAGCCCAACTTAATTCAACATCCAGCATTTGTTTTTGTGCAGGGCTATCCTCTAAAAAGCCGCTTTTAAAATTTCAGATTTGTCCATTCAAATACTATTAAGTAGAGGCTCCATTAACAGAGGGATGGAATCAAGATCATGTGAAGTATTAGTACCACTTTATAAAACCTTAGCTCATCCAGACTTGGAATGCTGCATCCAGTTTTGGTGACCACAATATAAAAAAGATGTTGAGGCTCTGGAAAGAGTGCAGAGAAGAGCAATGACTATTATGGGGCTAGAGGCTGAAACATGAATAAGGAGCCTGAGTAGTGTAGGGGAGTAATGCCTCCTACAAAGGCAGCATTTAAGATCCAGCTGCTGCAATTACTGGCGAGTTCAATCCCAGGCAGGCTCAAGGTCGACTCAGCCTTCCATCCTTTATAAGGTGGGTAAATTGAGGACCCAGTTTGTTGGGGGCAATAAGCTGACTTTGTATAAAATATAAATATACAAAAGTATGAAGGCTATTGCTTAACGCATTGTAAGCCGCCCTGAGTCTCCGGAGAAGGGCAGCATATAAATCAAATTTAAAAAAAAAAAAAGGATTGCAGGAACTGGGTATGTCTAGTTTAATGAAAAGAAAGACTAGGGAAGACATGATAGCAGTGTTCCAATATCTCAGGGGCTGCCCCAAAGAAGAGGGAGTCAAGCTATTCTCCAAAGCCCCTGAGGGCAGGACAAGAAGTAATGGATGGAAACTAATCAAGGGAGAGAAACAACCTAGAACTAAGGAGAAATTTCCTGAGCGTGAGAACAATTAACCAGTGGAACAACCTCCCTCCAGAAGTTGTGAATGCTCCACACTGGAAGTTTTTAAGATGATATTGGACAACCATTTTGTCTGAAATGGTATAGATCAGAGATGGTAAACCTTTTCGGCACGGAGTGCCAAAAAGCGAGCACTTCACGTGCACACGCTCGTCAAGGCTGCGATCAGGAAGAGAAGGTGCCCAGGGCGTTTGCGTGCACCGGATAAGGTACTTTCGGTTTCCAGCACGCAAGCAAGTCTGCCGTGCATGCGCATGTGCTGATCAGCTAACTGGTGCGCATGCTCACATCAGAAAACGGAAGACCCAGCTTTTCTGAGTTCCAGCACTGCCACACACACAAAGGCCAGCTGATTGTCATGTGCGCATGCACGCCAGAAGCCCAGAAGAGGAACAGGCACATGTGCTGATCAGCTGACTGGTGCGCATGCTCACATCAGAAAACGGAAGAACTGCTTTTCCGGGTTCTGGCACTGTCACGCACACAAAAGCCAGCGTGACAGTGTGCATGCATGCCAGAAACTCGGAAGAGGAACGGGTGACATTCCAGGCGCTCGGGCCCGCATGCCATAGCTTCGCCATCACAAGTATAGACTCTCCTCTTCATGGAGGGTGTTGGACTAGATGGCCTCCAAGTTCTCTTTCAAACTGTGTTATTCTATACGTATCCTGCATAGGATTGCACTTTTGGGGGGGGGAATGCCATTCAATAATAAATGATGAGGAACAATCAGAGTCAGAAACACTTGATCTATTTCAACTCTCCGGAGGACTAGCCTTGACCCCAGCCAGCCCTTCCAGCAACGTCCATTAAGACCGCCATTAAATATCTCCCTTTAAATTAAGACTTCTCTGTTAGCAGCACAATGTTGTTAATAGTTTTTCCATACAGGTTTTTTCCCATACTAAACGTATTTTACTTTCTGTTTGTATTTAAGGACCATTTAGCACAGAAGCAAGGGGGGAAAAACCACATGCTTTAAAACTTCTTAAATGGTTTTATTGGAAAAGGACACATTCTTGAAATGGAGCATTAATGAGAATTCTGGGTAGAAAGTCCTATGACTGTAAATCAATGCGAGAGCCGGAGATTTGAAAGAAGGATTAAATGTCCATTAACCGGTGACATCACCAAAGAGTAAAGCTGATGCAGCTGAGAAATGTAGCCCAAATAAAGAATTGATGAATCCAATTGGGCCTCTTGGGGAGCTGAGCAGAACATTGGAAAGTGGCCTTCGTGATTAAAAAGAAATGCGACGGCGGTAAATTATGCATATGAATGAAAGCTGTGAAATCATGTTAGCTGGAGAAATCTCTTTGGTTTCTCAGCTCTGGCAGCCCCAGTTTTTGCTCGTGCAATCAAAAGAACATTTTCTCTTTTTAAATATTTTTAAAACGAATGTTCTCCTGCAGTCCCGCATCAAAAAGGCATCAGTCAAGAATCAGTCAAACCACTGCTTGGTTTGTTGGTTGTTACTTTGCTAACTGTTAGAAGAGTTGCCTCCAATCCTGGTGTGGATGTAGGAGATGACCAAGCTGAGCCTGAGGAAGAGGTCAAACGCATCATAAGTCTTGAGTCTCTTCGAGCCCACAAGAGTGCTAAATCCAGCTCATTTTGAATTCCTGTGACTTGCTATCTACTGACAATTTGCTTGAACTGGTTAGTAGCTCAGATTCTTGTGGAGAGCTCAAACTTACGATAAATCTTTATATGTATTTGAACTGCCTGGATCGCCTGATTTCCCTGCGTTTAACAGTGAGTAGCGACATAGAAACATAGAAAACTGAAAGTAAAAAAAAAAAGAATCCAGTGGTTCATCAAGTCTGTCCTTTGAGTTTGTTTGCTTGCATGTTTTCTTTCTTTTATATTATTCTTTTTATTTATTTTACTATTTATTTTACTATTTTATTATTTATTTTATTATTGTATTATTTTATTGTTTTATTGTTTCATTGCTTCATTGTTTCATTATTATTTCATTATTATTTCATTATTTCATTTCATTATTTCCATTTCATTTTTATTTATTTCATCATCATCATCATCATCATCATCATCATCATTTTAGCCCTTGTCTATTCACTGCAGGATGAAAATAGTTTGCACAGGTCGCCTTCAGGAAGCCGAATGTCAACTTGCAAAGCATCCCTGGCCTGCTCTCGAGTTGCCAGAGGCAAGGAGGAATGGGAAAATGGTGAAGCAGCACGGCAGCCGAAAACAAAAGCACATTCCAGACATGGCTCAAGGCTGTCTCCCAGGGTTACCCACAGTGGCCGGAGGAGAGTGATCTCCACAACTCTCAAAATTGCTCCACTGGCGAATATGACTGATGACACACCCTGGGGAGTGGGGGGGAAACAGGGTCAAGATTGGATCGTAAATTACATGGGTTCAGAGTTGGCTTCTCTTGGAACGTACTGACATGAAACTCCTAATAAATGACTGGAGTTCTTTTGAAGCTTGGCTCAAGGCTCATGATTTAATTAGGGCATCCGTCTTCCCCCTGTTTCCAACCAATAAGGTTTCTTTGTCGATTGGGCCTGCAATATTTACTGATGTTGTCGATCCATCTTGTTTTAGGTCTCTTTCGTGGGTTATTTATTATTTTCAATTATTATTTTTCTTTCATTTCTTTTCTTTCTTTTTAATTCTTTTTTCCTGGTTGGGACAACTTTCTATTTCATTTCCCTTTTCTACCTCCCCTTTCTGCTCATCTTGTCCTTAGTCCCTAATTAGTCCTATGGGAAACATTCATTGGCTCAGCATATTCTGTATTTTTAGATTGCCTTCAATCTGTCTTGTCATCCAAGTTGGCCCATAATAGCATTATCCCAGAAAGTCCATTCTGATATGGAGTCTTCCCTTTGGTTCTTCTCCCAAAGAATACAGCTGGATGTAATCACTGTCAAAATCATTTGAGCCACAGCGGCACAGTGGTTAGAGTGCAGTACTGCAGGCTACTTCTGCTGATCACCAGTTGCCAGCAGTACGGCAGATTGAATCCCACCAGGCTCAAGGTCAACTCAGCCTTCCATCCCTCCGAGGTGAGTAAAATGAGGACCCAGATTGTTGGGGGCAATAGGCTGACTCTGTAAACTGCTTAGAGAGGGCTGTAAAGTACTGTGAAGTGGTATATACCGTATTTTTCAGAATAAGATGCACCTTTCCCCCCCTAAAAGGGGGTGAAAATTTAGGTGCATCTTATACACTGAATGTAGCCCCGCTCACCCACTGGCCCCCACCCTTTGGCCTCTGCCTCCCAGCAGTTTACCTCCTTGCAGCAAGCAGCAAGAAGAAACAACTCATTTCAACTTCAGCACAGCCTAATTAGCACAAGTTGATTGGATTGGCCTCCTGACTCTCAGCTGTTTTGCTCTCAGCTGTTTTGTGTGGGCCTCTGCTGCTTGCTGCAAGGAGGTAAATTGCTGGGAGCAGGTTTTTTTTTCTTGTGCTAATCAAGCTGTGCTGAAAACGAAAATTAAAGTAAAGCAGGCTATTTGCTGCAATGAGGCAAAATTGCTGGGAGGCAGAGCCAGATTTCCTTTTTCTTTTGTTTTGTTTTGTTTTCCTCACCAAAAAAGATAGGTGTGTCTTATAGTCCAGAGCGTCTTATACTCTGAAAAGTACGGTAAGTCTAAGTACTATTGCTATTTACAAACTGACCATTCCAAAACAATGACCCTGCAGAGAGACAATCTGCTACCCTGTTATTAACTATGATTATTTTTGAGAGGTACCCCTCAGATAGCTCAAAAGACATATAAGCAAAAAAGAAAAAAAAATCACCTGCTATTTGAAGAACAACAAGTACCAACAGACTGATCATCATGTGAATGCCAATGATTTAATAGTGGCAAAAAAAAAAAATTATCATTGAGTTGATATATTACAATTGGTCACAAAAATTAGGATTACCTTTTTGAAGAAAGACAAGAAGAAATGCCAAAAAATGGACATTTATATTGGGTAGGGAGGGAAGGGGAGGATAAGGATGAGTTTCTGAAGCCTTAGAACTGATGTGTTTTTGATAACTTTTTTTTATAGCAGAAAACTTGGGACATGTGATGTCTATAAATATCTAGTGACAGGAAAGGATCATTGTTAAAATATTGATGTTTGGAGTTGAATGCAAGGTGGTTAATGAATGCATTGGGAAAAAAGAGCACAGGAAATTGAAAAGAAAGAAAGAAAGAAAGAAAGAAAGAAAGAAAGAAAGAAAGAAAGAAAGAAAGAAAGAAAGAAAGAAAGAAAGAAAGAAAGAAAGAAAGAAAGAAAGAAAGAAAGAAAGAGACAGACAATAAGACACATGATGGATAACGATAGATACCATAGATATATAGAGAGATAAATTAGATAGATATAGATAGATGATAGATTAATAGATAACCGTAGATAGATAGATAGATAGATAGATAGATAGATAGATAGATAGATAGATAGATAGATAGATAGATAGATAGATAGATAGATAATAGATAATGAATAGATACGACAGATAGATGGATGGATGGATGGATGGATAGATAGATAGATAGATAGACAGACAGATGATAGATAGACATACAGACACATGATAGATAATGCTAGATACCGTAAATATAGATAGATAGATAGATAGATAGATAGATAGATAGATAGATAGATAGATAGATAGATAGATGATAGGTAATAGATACTATAGATAGATAGATAGATAGATAGATAGATAGATAGATAGATAGATGATAGACAGACAGACAGATGGATAGATAGATAATAGATAGATAGATAGATAGATAGATAGATAGATAGATGATAGATAGATAGATAGATAGATAGATAGATAGATAGATAGACAGACAGACAGACAGACGGATGGATAGATAGATAGATAGATAGATAGATAGATAGATAGATAGATAGATGATAACTAGATAGATAGATAATAGATAGATGATAGACAGACAGACAGACAGATGGGTGGCTAGATAAGCATAGATAAGCATAGATAGACAGATAGACAGACAGACATAGAGACATAGATATAGATATAGATGATATAGACATACACAAACCTAAACATAGATAAGTCTTAGATGCTGGTATCAAAAGCAAATGTCAACCAGACAATACGTACAGTCCTCAACTAAATGAACTGTTGTAACTTGAGGACTTCCTGTGTGCAATCAATAAAATTAGGAATGTGCAAGGTGATAAAATAGATAGCTACTGACAACGTTTCTTTCTGTAGAGCAACTTGATTGTGCATGTTCATGAAAGTAAGAGAAAGGAGAAAGATGCCATAAATTTGAATCCATAGTGAAATGTCATCGAAAGAGACACGCAGAAATTTGAAGAAGTGGTCGAAGGAGCCTTTTTGTGCTTTTGCTAAGAGGGTGACCTGGTGATGGTGTGACTCGATGAGCTTTTTGTATAAATGCTGTTGTTCCAAAAGAGTAAAATTTCAGACTTCTGTTACAATCGCTATGCGTTCTCTTAGGGGGTGGGTGGGGAAATCTCGCCATTCACAATATGGCTGTGTGTACGTACAATTCTTACCACCCACCATTTGGAACCGTATAGCAGTGTTACGATGTATTAATGTTAGTTGAATAAAACATGTAGTTCTTCCCAATATATTCGGATCAACAACACTGCAACAGCCTGTAGTTTGTACCCAGATTTACAAATACGAGCGCCGACTTTGAACAAAGAGAGAGAATGAATCTTCTCCTAAGCCATGTGGTAGACCAGATTGTTCCTTCCTTCTTGCCAACGTTACACAAAGAAGCGGGGTGGGGGGTGGGGGGAGAGGGATAATTGATAATTAACAATCCCAGCAGCTTCATTTCTTGTCATCCTCCATGAGCATCTGAAGGTACTAACACACATTCAGGTTTATTAGGAGAAAAACTCATCCGAAGGGACAATTTCTCCACCGAAGATAGAGCTCTGCTACTCTACAACAAGTACCAGAAATCATGTATAAGTCTGCTTCTGTGTGCTAGGATTCGGTGTGGAGTAGTAACTGGGAGACCATGAGTTCTACATTACTCCCACCTTGGGCGGGAAGCCAACTGGTTGATCTTGGGCCAGTCCCTCTCTTTCAGCCCTAGGAAGAAGTAGGCACTTCAAAAATCTAACCAAAAAAGTGGCAGGGACTAAACCAGGCAATCACCAGAGAGAGAGAGAGGGAGGGAGGGAGGGAGGGAGGGAGAGGGAAAGAGAGAGAGGCACACATACAAACATGCAGAGAGAGAGAGAAACAAAGAGAAAGAAAAATAAAGGGAGAGAACAGAATGAAAAAAGAGAGAAATAGAAATAGAAAAAGAGAAAGAAAGATACAGAGAGAGAGAAAAAAGAGGGAGAGACAGAAAGAAAGAGAAAAGGAGAGAGAAAAACAGAGAAAGAAAAGGAAGGGAGAGAACAGGGTGAAAAAGAAAGGGAAAGATAAAAAGACAAACAGAAACAGAGGAAAAGGAAAAAGAGAGAAATAGAACAAGAAAAAAGCACAGAGAGAAACAGAGAAAGAGAAAGAGAAAAAGAGAGGAAGGGAAAAGAAAAGAGAAACAAACAGAGAAAGAAAAGGGAGAGAGAGAAAACAAGGAAGGAAAAAAGAAAGAAAAAGAGAAAGACAGAGAGAAAAAAGAGAGAAAAGGGAAAAGGAGAGCAAGAAAAGAGAAACAGAGTGAAAGAGAGAGAACAAAAAAAGAAGAGAAAGAAAAAGGAAATAGAAAAATAGAAAAAGAAACAGAAACAGAAAGAGGGGGAAGGGAGAGGGGGAGAGAGAGAGTGGGAGACATATACACACAGAGAGAGAAACAAAGAGAAAGAAAAAGAAAGGCAGAGAACAGAGTGAAAGAGAGAGAAAGATAAAAAGAGAAAGAGAAACAGAGAAAAAGAAAAAAGAGATAGAAAAAGAGATACACAAAGAGAGAAAGACAGAAAGAAAGAAAGAAAGAAAGAAAGAGAAAAGGAGAGAGAAACAAAGAAAAGGGAGAGAACAGAGTGAAAAAGAGAAAGGGAAAGAGAAAAAGAGAAACAGAAACAGGAAGAGAAAAGAAAAAGAGAAAGAAAAACACAGAAACAGAGAAAGAGAAAGGGAGTAAAGGAGAGAATGAGAAAGACACACCGAGTGAAACAGAGAAATAGAAAGAAAAGGAAAGAAAAGGAAAGAGAGAAACAGAATGAAAAGGGAAGAGAGAGAGAAAAGGAAAGGAAAAAGAAAGAGAAAAAGTGAAACAGAGACAGAGAGAGAGAGAAATGAGAACAAGAAAAGGGAAAAAAGAAAGAAAGAGAAAGAGAGCAAGAAAAGAGAGAGAAACAGAAAAGAAGAGAGAAAAAAGGAAATAGAAAAAGAAACACAGAAACAGAAAGAGGGTGGAGAGAGAGAGAGAGAGAGAAAGGGAGGGAGGGAGGGAGAGAGAGAGAGAGAGATTTTTGATAAAAACACTGCCTCTGTTTTTTCCAGGAAGTTTTGTAAGTCATTTAATCAAACGTACAGCCCACATGCACCAGATGAACAATTTTCTGTTCTCCATACTCCAGCCACCTGTTCAAGTAATAAATAATGCTGGGTGCCTTTGACAGACAGACATTCTATAATCTGTACCACCAGATCCAGTGAGGAATTAAGCATGCTGTTAAACCTTTGGATTTTTTTTTTCAAAAAATGTAAAGCCTTTTGAAATGGGGATTGTTATTCTGAGTTGCCAAATATTAGTCCTTCAGTGTTAAGATAGCACAGACTTAGAGATTTCATTTCAGTATCAATACGAATGGTTCATAGCAGCCAAGAAAGTACACAGTTTCTATTCTTCTTTTCTTTTCTTTTCTTTTCTTTTCTTTTCTTTTCTTTTCTTTTCTTTTCTTTTCTTTTTTTCTTTTCTTTTCTTTTCTTCTCTCTCTCTCTCTCTCTCTCTCTCTCTCTCTCTCTCTCTCTCTCTCTCTCTCTCTCTCTCTCTCTCTCTTTCTTTTTTTTTTAAGCAAGGAGTGGTATCAACAACTTTAACCCCAGGAATTTCAAGAGCTTTGTGTACTTCTGTACTGAATGACACTCTTCATCTTTTTTTTTTAAAAAAAAACTTAGTTTGGGTACACAGAGACATAAAAACAGACACCGAAAATTTTATCAAGAAAAATAAACAAAGGAAACAAAGGAAAGGCAAAAGGGAAATAATCCTTCATGTTAAGATAAGGGCATTTCTGCACAAACACACATACACACACAGAGAGAGACATATAACACCTAAGAACAGATATATAATCTTAAACAGAAATACCAACATTTTGTATAACCATTTCCAGTACTTTTATTCAGAATGACTTACACAGAGATCATTAGAAAAGCATAGTTCATTCAGCTAATGAATGAAATCCAGATCAGAAAATAACACCTTTCATGGTGTTTATTGATTTGATTTGTAGCCTACAATCCCTCTTCCTTTCCAATCCAACACACACACACACACAAAACTCCCTCGGGTTAATTGGACAAGGAGACCCAAAGTCATCCAGAATGCTGCAGGGGTGGGTTCTACTTACCTTTACTACTGGTCTGCAGGGGGGCTGTGCTCATGAGCAGAAGAGTTTTGATGATGTCAAGGTCAGTGGGCGGAGCCTCCCGCCAATTTTACTACCGGTTCTATAGAACCGGTGCGAACCGGGGGGAAGAAGGGAGGAGAGGATTCGGAATAGAACATAGAACCATAGGGCTGCAAGAGACCTCGGAGGTCCTCTAGTCCAACTCTCTGCTTAAGGCAGGAGACCTTTTAGTACATTCCGGGTCCAATGGTTGTCCAAGTCTATTTTTGAAGCCCTCGAGCGATGGAACATCCATGATTCCAGGCTACTCCATTGCTCTCAGAAAATTTCTTTTTACTTCTAGATTGGATCTGTCTTTAACAAGCTTCCACCCATTCCTTCTTGTCCTGCCCTCTGGTGCTTTGGAGCAGGGATCTCCAACCTTGGCAACTTTAAGCCTGGTGGACTTCAACTCCCAACTCTTCAACTTTAAGCCTGGCTGGGGAATTCTGGGAGTTGAAGTCTTCCAAGCTTAAAGTTGCCAAGGTTAGAGACCCCTGCTTTACCCACCACTGGAATGCTTCAACAACAGGTAGTCCTCGACTTACAACACAGTTCATCAAGTGACTGTTTGAAGCTACAACGGCACTGAACAAAGTGACTGACGGCTGTTTTTCACACTTATGACCGTTGCAGCATCTTCGAGGTCACGTGATCAAAATTCGGGGGCTTGGCAACTGACTCATATTGATGGTGGTCACAGGCAGTGGTGAAATCCTCAACCTTGTCACCGATTCGCTGCCTGCACATGTGCGGTACACGCCAGATGCACGCTGAGCATGCACACTGCACGCCAAATGCATGCTGCATGCACATGTGCAGTGCACACCAAACACACACTGAGTGCACACATGCACAGTGTGCAGCTAACGCACGCTTTGGGTGGAAAAAGGAGCCGTTTGAAGGTAAGTAGAACAGAGAGGGGGGGAATAACTGTGTCACACAATTTAGATTCGCTAGAAAGCAAGATTTCCTGCTTTCTAGCGAATATAAATCACGCGGCACAGCTGATCATTGAAAATACCACTTTGGGTGAACTGGTAGCTTTTACTATTACCGGTTCTCCTGAACCGCTGCGAACCGGTAGCATTTCACCCGGTTACAGGATCCGCTTCTATGACCTTCTGAGCAAAGCAAAGTCAACAGGGGAACCAGATTCTCTTAACAACCATGTTACTAATTTAACAACTGCAGTGACTCACTTAACAACGGTGTCAAGAAAGGTCATTAAACGCGACAAAACTCACTTTACAACAGAAACGTGTTGTTCCGTTGTGGTTATAGCTTGAGAGCCACCTGTATTGGAGAGCTGATTTGAATGAAGAGCTCTGTTCTCGGAGTACCTTAAATACTACAGCCTACTCATTCTCATTTTTAAATAATCTTGGTTGTCTTTAGGCAGAACAATTTTCTACACTTTAAAAGCCACTAATTGGTGAAAGATGCATTTAAATTTCCCCGTGCTTTACGATTGACAACTTTAGCAACAAGCAACAAGAATCGACTCAGTTCCCCCTAGGTGGCGAAAACTGATCTGCCTCAATTGGTTAAAACTCGTATAAGTTTTATAACTTGTGTAAGTTATATTTGTGGGAGCCAGAAGGCACACATGGACACACAATCTGTATTCTGGCCAACGGATGTAATTTATAGTTTATTACAGATATTGTGACAAATGAATTTTATTGAAGCGTTGGGATCTTCATAATAATTATTATTATGCAAGGAGGACATGAAAAGGCAGTGAGCCCTGTGGGAAGAAGGGAGGAGAGAATTCGGAATAGAACATAGAACCATAGGGCTGCGAGAGACCTCGGAGGTCCTCCAGTCCAACTCTCTGCTCAAGGCAGGAGACCTTTTAGTATATTCTGGGTCCAATGGTTGTCCAAGTCTATTTTTGAAGCCTTCAAGCAATGGAACATCCATGATTCCAGGCTACTCCATTGCTCTCAGAAAATTTCTTCTTCCTTCTAGATTGGATCTGTCTTTAACAAGCTTCCACCCATTCCTTCCTCTGGTGCTTTGGAGCAGGGATCTCCAACCTTGGCAACTTTAAGCCTGGCGGACTTCAACTCCCAACTCTTCAACTTTAAGCCTGGCTGGGGAATTCTGGAAGTTGAAGTCTTCCAAGCTTAAAGTTGCCAAGGTTAGAGACCCCTGCTTTAGAGAACAAGTCAATCCATTCTTGTCTGTGATAGCTTCTCATGTACCTAAGGTAAAGGTTCCCCTCGCACATATGTGCTAGTCGTTCCCGACTCTAGAGGGTGGTGCTCATCTCTGTTTCAAAGGCGAAGAGCCAGTGCTGTCCGAAGACGTCCCAGCATGACTAAATGCCAAAGGCGCACGGAATGCTGTTACCTTCCCACCAAAGGTGGTCCCTATTTTTCTATTTGCATTTTTTATGTGCTTTCGAACTGCTAGGCTGACAGAAGCTGGGACAAGTAATGGGAGCCTGGATAGCTCAACAGACTAAAAAAGCCTGTTATTAACACTCAGCTGTCTGCAATTACTGCAAGTTAGAATCTCCCCAGGCTCAAGGTTGACTCAGCCTTCCATCCTTTCTAAGGTAGGTAAATTGAGGACCCAGTTTGTGCGGGCAATAAGATGACTTTGTATAAAATATACAAAAGTATGAAGGTTATTGCTTAACGCATTGTAAGCCACCCTGAGTCTCCGGAGAAGGGCAGCATATAAATCTAATTTTTTTAAAAAAGGAGCTCACCCCGTTACGCGGCATTAGGGATTCGAACTACTGAACTGTCGACCTTTCGATCAACAAGCTCAGCGTCTTAGCCATTGAACCACTGTGTCCCTACTTTTCTAAAATAATTCTAGGTAATGGGTTACATTGGCAGTTACTTTTGCTAGAGAAGGGCTGAACTTGTACATGCCAATGAAGGTCACATCCTATGTTAAAATGACAAAAAATCCAGAATGTGGATTTTTTTTTTTTTGTCATTTTAATATAGGATGTGACGTTGGCTGGGATGATTTATAAACCAGAGGTTATGAGTTTGCCTGTCCTGAGAACACACGTGTAAAATGCTCTGAGCTATTGGAAACGCTACAGAACAGATCTGCAAGGTTTAAAACAACAACTAACAACAACGGAAGCATCCGTTTCTTTTCCACATGTTCTAACGTAAGTTGCTTCCTCTATCATACCAACCAGCCCGTGGTAAGAATCAAGGCAGTCCATCCCATTCAAATGCTGCTGGTAGCTAAAACTTCAAATTTGTATCACAATTTCATTCTGATGATAAGATTGCCCTAAAAATGAAGAGCTGAACAAAAAGGAAGTGCGTGTACAGTTTTGATCCATGTCATTGTTGTTTTCCCTGGGGGGAAAAATATTATTATTTTGCTGATATAAACAGGTCTTGGGTTTGGTTTTAAAGGGGGAGAGGAGCAGCAGGATGGCCCAGGGACAAGGAGAGGCCAGTTGCCTGAGGACATACACAGCCCTTCCCAGAGGCTTTAAGGGTCAAGAGAGGTCAAGTGGTTTGAATGTTTTCACTGTTTTTATTGTTTTATTTTTTTTTTAAAAAAATGGTTTTTGATTGTAATGTCTTTCTGAATTGTAAGCTTCCCAAAAGTCTTGGATTGAGATAAGCAGCCCATAGAAATGGAACAAACAAATGGAAAGGAAAGAAGGGAAGGGAAGGACAGGAAAGGGCACAGAAGGGAAGGACAAGGAAGGAAGGAAGTTAATTTAAACAAGGATCTCAGAAGGGGAAGGAGAGAAGGAAGGAGGGAAGGAAGTTAATTTAAATAAGGATCTCAGAAGGGGAAGGAAAGAAGGAAGGAAGGAAGGAGGGAAGGAAGGAGGGAAGGAAGGAAGTTAAATTTAAATAAGGATCTTAGAAGGGGAAGGGGGAAGAAGGAAGGAAGTTAATTTAAATAAGGATCTCAGAAGGGGAAGGAAAGAAGGAAGGAAGGAAGGAGGGAAGGAAGTTAATTTAAACAAGGATCTCAGAAGGGGAAGGAGAGAAGGAAGGAAGGAAGGAAGGAAGTTAATTTAAACAAGGATCTCAGAAGGGGAAGGAGAGAAGGAAGGAAGGAAGGAAGGAAGTTAATTTAAATAAGGATCTCAGAAGGGGAAGGAGAGAAGGAAGGAAGGAGGGAAGGGAGTTAATTTAAATAAGGATCTCAGAAGGGGAAGGAAAGAAGGAAGGAAGGAAGGAGGGAAGGAAGTTAATTTAAATAAGGATCTCAGAAGGGGAAGGGGGAAGGAAAGAAGGAAGGAAGAAAGAAAGGAGGGAAGGAAGGAAGTTAAATTTAAATAAGGATCTTAGAAGGGGAAGGGGGAAAGAAGGAAGGAAGTTAATTTAAATAAGGATCTCAGAAGGGGAAGGAGAGAAGGAAGGAAGGAAGGAAGGAAGGAAGGAGGGAAGGAAGGAAGGAAGGAAGGAAGGAAGTTAATTTAAATAAGGATCTCAGAAGGGGAAGGAAGGAAGGAGGGAAGGAAGGAGGGAAGGAAGTTAATTTAAATAAGGATCTCAGAAGGGGAAGGGGGAAGAAGGAAGGAAGTTAATTTAAATAAGGATCTCAGAAGGGGAAGGGGGAAGAAGGAAGGAAGTTAATTTAAATAAGGATCTCAGAAGGGGAAGGAAAGAAGGAAGGAAGGAAGGAGGGAAGGAAGGAGGGAAGGAAGTTAATTTAAATAAGGATCTCAGAAGGGGAAGGGGGAAGGAAAGAAGGAAGGAAGAAAGAAAGGAGGGAAGGAAGGAAGTTAAATTTAAATAAGGATCTTAGAAGGGGAAGGGGGAAGAAGGAAGGAAGTTAATTTAAATAAGGATCTCAGAAGGGGAAGGAGAGAAGGAAGGAAGGAAGGAAGGAAGGAGGGAAGGAAGGAAGGAAGTTAATTTAAATAAGGATCTCAGAAGGGGAAGGAAAGAAGGAAGGAAGGAAGGAAGGAGGGAAGGAAGGAAGTTAAATTTAAATAAGGATCTTAGAAGGGGAAGGGGAAAGAAGGAAGGAAGTTAATTTAAATAAGAATCTCAGAAGGGGAAGGAAAGAAGGAAGGAAGGAAGGAGGGAAGGAAGGAAGGAAGTTAATTTAAATAAGGATCTCAGAAGGGGAAGGAAAGAAGGAAGGAAGGAAGGAGGGAAGGAAGGAAGGAAGTTAATTTAAATACGGATCTCAGAAGGGGAAGGGGAAAGTAAGTAAGTAAGTAAGTAAGTAAGTAAATTTAAATAAGGATTTCAGAAGGGGAAGGAAGGAAGTTAATTTAAACAAGGCTCTCAGAAGGAGAAGGAATGAAGGAAGGAAGCCTGCAGATGAGGAAGAGGAGGGGGGGCAGTTTCCGACGCCTGCTATCACCTGCCCGGCCTGCCCTCTGCAGTTTCTCCTCTTCTCCATCCCGTCCCCGCAATTCTCGCCCCGCAGAGTCCAAGGCTGCGGGATCAAAGGGAGGCAGGCGGGCACGCCCTGCCCGTCGGGCACCTCTTCTCCGCTGGCTGGTTCGCTCCAAGGGCACCGGCAGGCAGAGCCCTCCCTCCTACCTCCCCTCCCCCCCCCCCCCCCCCCACGGCCGGCTTTTGCTGCTTTCGCAAGTCCTTGGCTTGGCTCGTGCCCTGCCAACCTCCGTCTCTCCCCCCCCCCCCCTGCCGCCGCCTGGCGCCTTTTGCTACCTGGGGCTCGAGCCTCCCCTTTGCCCGTCCCGGGGCTTTCCACCCGCCCCCCCCCCACAACATCTCTCGCCCTCCTCCCTCCCTCCCTTCTCTCCACGCCCCCCCTCCCGCCCTCCTTTGTTCGGGGCTGCGCTCACGTCATCGCCACCGACGTCACCCCCCTCTCCGGTGTCCACGCAACCGCTGACGTCACGACTCCCCGGAGGGGGGGGGAATTGCTGTGTAGGTCCTTCCCCCGGTTTTAACCCCTACTTTGCCGCCGGGCAGAGAAAGAGACAGAGAGAGAGAGGGAGGGAGGGAAGGAGGGAGGATTCTCTCCCTGGCTGCTGACGTCACGGGCGCCCCCTCCCCGCCTCCAGGCGCCGCCCGGGTCCGCCCCCCCCTCCGCTTCCCACCCCCCCTCCACCCCCCATTCCCCGAGGCCGGCGCCGCGCAGAGCCGCCCCCGCTCGCCGGGTCGCCTCCGCGGCAGCAGCGGCAGCGCAGCCTCCCCGCCTTCCCCAGCCAGCCAAGCCGAGCCGAGCCATGCGCTTCCCCGGAGCTGGCCCGGCGGCTGCTTAGCTCCGTCGATCGCCAGCCAGATCGCCTCTTGGGTCCGAGGCGCCGTCCTTCCGTCCCCTCCGGCCGGGGAGGGTCGAGCATGAGCGTCCGCCCCGGCTCGGAGGAGGCAGCCGGGCACAAGGCAGGGCCCCCGCCGGCCCCGAGTGGCAGGAGGAGCGCGCCGGCGGAGGCGGCGCCATGGTGCCCTTTGCGCCGCCCGAGGGCGCGGAGGAGCCGCCGCCTGAGCCCGACGCCGAGCCCTTCTGCCCTCCGCCTCCTCCTCCTCCGCCGCCGCCGCCGCCGCCGACCGCCTCCATCCCCGAGATCGCCGCCGCCGCCGGAGGAGGAGGAGGAGGAGGAGGAGGAGGAGGCAGCATCGGCAGCAGCAGCAGTCCGGGCGGCGAGGTGAGCGGCCCGGGAGGAGAAGTTTTTTTCGGGGGGTGGGGTGGGGTGGGAGAGGTCGCCGGGCTCTTCTCTGGGGGGGGGGGACGGAGGGAGGGTCCCAGCCTGGCTCTCCTCCTCCTCCTCTGCCCCCTCGTGGTGCTGGGCTGGGGGCGCTCCCTTTGCAGCCGACTGCCCTCTTCTTCTTTGGGTTGCTTTTGGGGGGGGAGGTGTCTCTATCCATTCAAACCCCTTTTCCGAACTTTTGCTGACTTATTTATTTCCCGGACCCCCCCAATAAATAAATACATACATGCATACATGAATGCATGCATGCATATATACATACATGCATATACGCATATATACATACACGAATGCATGCATACATACATATATGCATACATACGTGAAGGTCCGGGATGGAAATTCTTTCCCCGCGACTCTTTCTGAACGCCCGCATCCTCCGCCCAAGGGATCCGGGCTGCTCCGATGCCCAGCCGGCGTCTTCTTCTTTCCCTTCCCCGTCTATATTGCTTGTCCCCGACGCTAGCCTTGATTGTTCCTCCGGAGGATCTGCGGCCCCATCATCCCCCACTCCCCAGCCAGGCCGTGGGAATCCTTGGTTTGTTTAGCCCAGTCATTCTCCGGGCTGCGAGTTGGAGAAGGTGCGGGACCTCGATGCCTCTCCTCCCCAGCCAGGAGTTTGCTCTCGTCTTCTGACGGTTTTGAACTTCCGTCTGGATGTGAATTTCAAGGCAGGGGAGCGCCGGCTTGGAGAAGGGAGCCTTCCCTAATAAACGCCCCCCCCCCAATTCTACGAGAACTTTTAATTTTATTTTCCATTTGGTAAAAACTATTTTCTAACAGCATCCACCAAGATAATATTTTTTGTTTTAAAATTCCTCTTGTCCACCTTCTCTTTCCTTCCTTATTTTTGCCTTTTGGTCCTCTACTACTTGGGTCTCCAAAAACTTCTGTTTTCTTTGCTTTCTTTTTTTCCTCCGTCACTTCCCTTCTTCTTCTTCTTTTTTTTTAAAGATCACAAGAGATTCCCTCCTTGGCAACTTTCAGACTTATGGACTTCAACTCCCAGAATTCCCCAACCAGCGTGGTTGAAGTCCACAGGTCTGGCTACGTGGCTCAGTGACTAAGACGCTGAGCTTGTTGATCAGAAAAGTCGGCAGCTCGGCAGTTCGAATCCCTAGTATAGATCTCCTGCATGAACAGGGGGTTGGATTAGATGATCTCCAAGATCCCCTCCAACTGTGTTACTGTTCTACCCAGGTCTTAATGTTGCCAAGATTGGATATCCCCAGTTTAGATTCTTTCTGCTTTAGCTACCTTTGCTTGTCCTTTCCCTATCTTGACAGGTTCTACCTCCCAAATAAACCTAGTTTTGAACAGTTACCAGATGCTTCTGGTTCACATTTTTTTAAGGACCAGGGATAGCAGTGTTCCAATATTTGAGGGGCTACCACAGAGAAGGAGGGGGAGTCAGTCTATTTTCCAAAACACCAGAAGGCCAGACCAGGAATAATGAAGGGAAACTGGATCAAGGCAAGATTCAACCTAGAAATAAGGAGAAACTTCCTAACAGTGAGAGCAATGAGCCAGTGGAACAGCTTGCCACCAGAAGTTGTGGGTCACCACTGGAAGCTTTCAAGAAGAGACTAGACAGTCAAAAATAGGATAGGGTCTCCTGCTTGAGCAGGGGTTGGACTAGAAGACCTCGATGGTCCCTTCCAACTTTGTTATCCTATTCCTGTGATGGTGAACCTATGGCACGGGTGGCACAAGGAGCCATATCTGTGGGCACGCGAGCGTTGCCCTACCTCAGTCCAGCACACTGGCCAGCTGATTTTTGGGCCTTCCAAGCCCACTGGAAGTCAGGAAACGGGCTGTTTCTGGGCCTCCGGAGAGCCACTGGTGTGTGTGTGTGTGTGTGTGAGTGTGTGAGGAAGGCCGTTTTCGCCCTCCCCAGGCTCTAGAAAGCCTCTGGAGCCTGGGGAGGGCAAAAAAATGGGCCTACTGGGCCTACTATGCCATCGCGTGCCAATAGTGGTGGAGGGGGTGTGTCACGCACGCATGCATGGGGGGATTGGGCACATTGAATGATGGGTGTGGTCACACGCGCATGCAACCCCCCCCCAACTCCCCCTGCATTTGGCATGCAACAGCAAACAAGTTAGTCATCATTGTCCTATTCTATTAGTTTCTTCTGGAATTCTCCTCACCCTTAAATGAGAAGATGGCCCCAGGCATGAAGGATGTATAAATTTTTTTTTTTTAAATCCAGTTCCCCTTTCCAGGAACTAAATGTAGAAATGGCTTTTCAGTTCCGAGGATAACTTTTAAGTTGCTTTTAAGTAACTTAAAGTATCTTGTACTAGTCAAGTATCTTGACTAGTATCTTGTACTAGTAGTACAAGTACTCCTAGTACAAGATACTAGTACAAGATACTAGTACTAGTACTAGTACAAGTATCTTGTACTAGTCAAGAACCTAAAATCCAGGATGTTTCCTACCTACATTCTCAGCCTGCAATACAGGTAGTCCTTGACTGACAACCATTCGTTTAGTGAAAGTTCAAAGTTACAATCGCACTGAAGAAATTGACTCGTGGCCAGTTTTCACACTTACGACGGGTATAGCATCATGGTCACGTTGAACAAAATTTGAGCGCTTGGCAACTGGCGTGTATTGATGACAGTTGCGTGTCCCGGGATCATGGGATTACCATGTGTTTTTTTGGGGGGGGGGGTTTTAAAAAATTGATTTATATGCCGCCCTTCTCCGGAGACTCAGGGTGGCTTACAATGTGTTAAGTCAATGTGTGACTTTCCCAGTTGGCTTCCAACAAACAAAGTCAATGGAGGGAAGCCAGATTTGCTTAACAAATGGTGGTGATTCATTTAACAACGGTGACCCAAAAGGTGGCAAAATGGGATGGAACTTGCTTCACAACTGTCTTACTTAGCAGTGGAAATCTGGGCCTCGATTGTGGTCGAAAGTCTTCCTGCAAAGCTTAGGATAGCCAGAACTGTAAGAAAACTAGATTCTTTGTGACTGTTGCTATTACTTTTATTTTTATTTTTTTCTGTAATGTGGGTTTTTTTTTTTAGTGCTGTTCTTTAGTATTCAGTCTACTTTACTTCAAAAATTTGGGGGAGAGGTGAGGGAGAGAAAGAAAGAAAGAAGTCTATCCTTCTTTAGGGCATTAATATATACTGCTCAAAAAAATAAAGGGAACCCAAGCAGAAGACATCCGAGATCTGAATGAATGAAATAGCCTTATTAAATACTTCATTCGTTACATATAGTAGTTTATACACTGCTCAAACAACTAAAGGGAACACAAAACTACTGTATGTAACAAACAAAGTATTTAATAAGGCTATTTCATTCATTCAGATCTCAGATGTCTTCTGCTTGTGTTCCCTTTATTTTTTTTTGAGGAGTGTATGTTTAACCTTATCTGTACTTAGACATCGTTAGTTTTCACCACTACTTGTACTTGTTACTTCTATATCAACAAACATCTTTGTATTCCAAAATTATTTCCGAAATATTTTAAAATGCTTTGAGCTTCAGTACCCTGGATGCTAAAAACATTCTGAATTATATCCTTTCTTAGTTGTTGACACCTTTGAAAAATTCTTCTCCTGTCTTTCTTTGTTCTTGAAATGTGCCCTTTAAATAGTCCAAAACACTTCCAAAATGTCATCCGTGTTTCTTTTTCATTCATCAGCCCTGCAGGATAATCTTAATATTTCATTTTTTTAAAAAAGAGGAAGTAATCTGAATGCTGTCCCTGGCCTATTATAAGAGAAAAACAGTGTCCTGTAAAGGCTAGAACTAAAGTGGTGATTAATTTGGTTTTTTTTCTTTTTGCTGATTTGCCATTGCAAACCTTCAAAAGGCCATGTGTATGCATGTATATATATATTAAATTATGTCCATATTTTCCTTTCCCCCCATGGAACACTAAAATAGTGTTTATGATCCTGCGCTGCAGGTGCGGTGATCTTATCCTGGTGATTTAGTTTCAGGAACTCTGCCCCATCGCCTATCCTTTTATCTATGTCAAGCCTTAAAAGTTTGCTCCAAACATTTAAACCAGATAAGAATCTCTGCTCAGGATTATATGGTGCATTACATCATTGTTTGCTGAATAAGCTGCACTAGGCAGAGTGGATTTATTGCAAGGAGCTCCAAACCATGGTTTCTTAACAGGTTGGCAAAACAAAGTCAGATAAATCAGATGTTGCAATCAGGAAGTCTGGCAGGGCTGTTTCCTTGAACCTGGGTGATTTTCTCTTGCCGTCCTGTGTCTTCTAGGTCTATAATTTATCTGCAGTAGGATTCACTCGTCCTTAGGGGACCTAAGAACTGATGTGGTTACTGTTTCTAGCTAAGGAGAACTTTGGCAACCTTAGGCCCTCTCAAGGGCTTGTTTAATCATGAAAAACAACCTGATTGGTTCCCACAAGAAGTTCTAGGGTGAATCTTCTTTGCAAGCAAGCATGTAGAACGTCTGCATTCACAGGCACGTCGGAAAGGGGCACGGATTGGCAGTTTCGTTAAATTTTGGCAACAGCTTTTTATCAGGATGGGGGTTGTTTTCTCTTAGGTGGGTTAATTATAGCAGTCTCGGTCCCAGACACTACCAGAGGTTTCATTAAACAAACATACTGGGTGCATCCATTGCTGGCTGAATAGGGAGGGATTTATTTTTAAAGTTAGTCAGCAGTTTCATTATAAAAATAAGCAGTGAGCTCAGCAATAATTTCTTTAATTATTGGTCAGTTTTCTTAGCATCGGACTATTTCTACTATGGCCGTTGCTGGAATTGCCGTGTCTAATAGAGTGAGTTGGGAAAAAAATTTACACTGGGGAAATAACCCCCTTTGGGTTCTAGATTAGTGGGTGAAATACCGAAATATTTGCGTGGCGGAAATATGAAGGGAGGCAGGTTTTTATTATACCGCAACTCCTTTTTTTCTAGAATTGGAAGATGAGAGTCAGAAGTGAAGTATTACGTTCGTGCCGGTTTACATGATACGTTTGTGAAAGATCTTATCCAAATACTGTGCTGAAAACTGGTTAGACTTGCCTGGGATTGCACTTCAAGTTTTTTTTTTTTTAAGTACTAGTTTTGAAAGGTTCCTCCGAGAGGAAGTTTTACAAATTAGCAAGTGTAGTTTTGTGTGGCAGAAATGCGAAGGAGTGAATACGTTTTAATATTTGGCTAGATATTATGCTGTAGCGTCAGGTTACGATGTTTCCTTGGGAGTAAGTCTTACTCTGCTCCTTGGTGCTTAACTAGAAATGTAAGATTTTATAAGGAAGGAGTCGCTGCGATCGAAACAACTTTTGTGCAGGATTGTAGCCTTCACATTTTATTCGCTCTCTGTTTGTGTGTCCACAGAGTGCCATTCCTGAGGGCTGCAATTACCATGCTGTTCTCTATAATAGCTGTATGCACTTTGTAATATTTCTATGATCGAATGCTTAAACAGGGCCTGTTTGCCTCCATAATTTTGGCAAACGCTCTAGTGAAGTCTCATTATTTGGGTATCCATACTGAAGATTAGTGCTTTTTGTTTGAAATTGTTAAATTTAATCCCAGCAGGGTCAGCAATACAGAACTTTCTTAACATTTATTCTCCAGGGTAATGAAAACATATGGTTAGGATGTTGTTTAGAAATTGTATGTTTGCTTATTCTTATGTGTACGGGGCAGTTTTCATTGTAATTGCAGTCTTTATTTCTTTACAATGAATTTTTATTAAGTTTCCTTAGATGTTAAAAACATAGCAGAAACCAGAGTTAGAAAAATGAAACAAAATGAAAGAGGAAAGTTCAGAAAGGGAGTGTATGTGTGTGTGTGTGTGTGTGTGTGTATGTATATATAGTATTTTCTATCGAGGCACCTGGTCTACCCAAGCATGTGGGAAGGAGCATACTGCATCCCATATGTATATGTATATGTATATGTATATGTATATGTATATGTATATGTATATGTATATGTATATGTATATGTATATGTATATGTATATGTATATGTATATGTATATGTATATGTATATGTATATGTATGTTTTCTGAGGTTTTCGCGGGTGTTTGTATGTAGGTCTTTGGTTCTTTGGGTTTTCTCCCGCGTAAAATTGGAAGTGTCTTGGCGACGTTTCGACAAAGTCATTCCTCATCTTCAGGCTGGGGTTTTCGGCTTCGTGCTTCTAGGAGCAATCTGTGATCACAGCTGTTTCTTCTTTTTAACTGCCAGTGAGGGTGTGAACTGATTGGGTGGGAGCTTGGCTGTGTTCTGATTGGTTGGGGGCTTGGTTGCGCTCTGATCCCCCTGCAGCTCAGACTAACCCGGGCACAACCAAGCCCACACCCAAACAGAACACACCCCCATCCAATCAGAGCACAGCAAACCCCCCATCCAATCAGAGCACAACCAAGCCCCCAACCAATCAGAACACACCTCCACCCAATCAGAACACAGCCAAACTCTCACCCAATCAGTTCACGCATTTAGTCATTTAGTGACCGTTCAAATTGACAACATTGCTGGGGGGACGGGAAATGACTTTATGACCATTTTTCACACTTTGTAGCAACCCCACAGGTCACGTGATCAAAATTCAAGTCAGTTGGCAACTGACCTGCATTTATGACGATTGCAATGTCCCAGGCTCATGACATCATCCCCTTTGGTGATTTTCCAACAGTGAGTAAACTAAATTAGTTAACCACCATCCGACCAACTTAAATGATTCGCTTAACAACCGTGCCAAGGAAGATCGGGTCACAAAGCTCACTTAACAAATACCTTGCTTAACAATATAAACCTTGGGCCCAGTTGTGGTCATAGGTTCGAGGACTACCTGTGTTGGAGTGGCAGTCTTCTACCTGTCTTTTTTTTCCTGCTTTGTAACCCTGAGAGGTTATAGTTCAAAGAGGGGACATGAATTCCTCACCCACCCTATACAGGGCCTCTCCTGTCAGTGTTTCCTACCCCTTTTTCTAACTTCAGTTTCCTGCCTGCTCATGCATTGGCTAATCAAAAGATATTAACTGCTTACTGGGGAGAGAAACTCTTACTATTTGTTCATTTGATCCTGAAGTCAAATGTGTGTGGCTGCTGAGCAGGAATTTCTAGCCTTTACATTAAATGATCAATGTTTGAACCAAGGTCTGGGGTTGATACTTTGTAGTTTAGCCTGAAACGGAAACAACTGTTAAAAAAAAAACAACTTTGCTGGCTTTAGATAATAACACTGTGAAATTGGCACCGTCCTCTTGTTTTCTGCAGTTATTCCGAGGCCCTTATACTACTAGTAGTATCTTTGATGCATAACGGCGAATCCAGAAACAGTTTCTCTGGAAATACTCTGGATGTATGAACTAGGGGATGGGAGACTAAAACATATGAAGAACGGTTGCGGGAATTGGGCATGTCTAGTGTGATGAAAAAAAGGGACGTGGCGGCTCAGTGGCTAAGACACTGAGCGTGTCGATCGAAAGGTCGGCAGTTCAGCGGTTCGAATCCCTAGTGCCGCATAAAGGGTTGAGCTCCCATTACTTGTCCCAGCTTCTGCCAACCTAGCAGTTCGAAACCATGTAAAAAATGCAAGTAGAAAAATAGGGACCACCTTTGGTGGGAAGGGAACAGCATTCCGTGTGCCTTTGGCGTTGAGTCATGCTGGCCACATGACCATGGAGACGTCTTCGGACAGTGCTGGCTCTTCGGCTTTGAAACGGAGATGAGCACCGCCCCATAGAGTCAGGAACAACTAGCACATATGATGTGCGAAGGAAACCGTTACCTTTATGAACTAACATATTATTATTTCTATTATATTATATAAATAATATGTATTATTTTCACGTTGTATATTATATTATTATTCACATTGTCTTGTGTGAACTGCACTAGCAGAAGCTAAACCAATTTCGTTGTATGCATGATGTACAATGACAATAAAGGCTTTGACTTTTGACTTTAACATCTTTGAAATGTAGAACTGCTAGTATGAGCCACCTGTGTCTTTTGTCTTAGTTTGCAAGCTTCTACATGACAACTTTTAGCTACAGTACTTGTCATATTAGTGCAGGTAGTTCTCGACTTATAACTGTACATTTACTGACCGGTTGAAGTTACAATGGCACTGAAAAAAGTGACTTGTGACCATTTTTCACACTTATGACCGTTGCTGCATCCCCATGGTCATGTGATCAGCATTCAGACACTTGGCAAATGACTCATATTAATGACAGTTGCAGTGTCCCAGAGGTCATCTGATCCCTTTCTGGCAAGCCAATTCAATGGCGGAAGCCGGATTCATTTAATAGCCTCCTTACTAACTTAACAACTGCAGTGATTCACTTAACAATTGGCAAGAAAGGGTCATAAAATGGGGCAAAACCCACTCAACTGTCTCATTAACAGCAGAAATTTTAAATTCAGTTATGGTCATAAGGCAAGGACTACCTGCATTTAGGCAAATTGTGCGCGCAGGCAAGAAACCTCTTCGCTACTAGTAGATTCATGAGAAAAATCAGATGCCAGAATAATATAACTGGCTGAAATGAAATTATTCAGCCTTATCAAAAGAGATGTTTGTTTAGGATGATGCTATTTGATTTGGAGAAAGCAAATATCGTCACGAATCTGAATTGAACTTTCAATAGCTTATCAATGTCTCTTTTGTGCATGTGCTCGTTGCAGATTTCGTACGAGGAGAAAGCATCTCTACAATATCAACTTGGTACCCCCGATTTATTTTAGGATTGAAATCAATACTTGGTGTAGATATTTTCGTGTGAAGCCTCGTTTCTAGATTTGGTAGGTCACTGGATATTCAGATATATTTTAGGGAATATTCTCATCTTTGAAAGTTAATAGGAATTCAAACTTCCTGAAATCGTAGCTGGTACTAAACATAGATACACAAGAAATAGCACTTCAATTTTGGGGAGTTTTGCTGATATGATGTAAAGTTCAACTGGCTTGTTGGCTGTTACAGTTGGAGATTAATTAAAATATATTCCCTCATATAACTTATAGTTAAATGGTGATCAGGTGTAGTGATGTCCGTCAGTTTAAATAGTTTTAAAAAGAACTGTATTCGTGGGGAATTATATTACAAACAGCTTCTAATCATCTCTTTTTCTTTTCTTTTTTCTTCTTCATCTGGTCATCCTGAGAATTTCTAGATTTGATCACTGAATCACAGGCAGCAGATGTTGGCGATCAGCACTCTCCCCCCCCCCCCCACAAGCCTTATAAAATTTCAGAAAAATGTGAAAGACAAAAGAACAAAGAAAAAGACTTAAAAAGAAAGAGGGAAGGATGGAGAAAAAGAAAAATTGGGAGAGTGCAAACAAAAAGGGGAAAAAGCTGTAGAAAAAAAGTAATTTCCAACTTTCTTCTATATAGGTTAAAAACCCTAAAAAGATGGTCTTTGAACTAGAAGAAACCATAATAAACAGTGTCCAAGAATGGTATCCAAATAGACAAAAATATAGACGCTGCATGCCAAAATAACTAGACACAAAGACAGCTATTCCCCATGCCATCACTCTGCTAGACACTTATTTCCCACAGCACTTATGCCTAACAACATCTAACCATGAAGTAGGACTGTATTACTAATTACCCTTCTCACCTTTCCTATTAATAGTCCAGGGGTCAGCAACCTGTGTCTCTGGAACTGCATGTGGCTCTTTCACCCCTCTGCTGAAGCTCCCTGTCACTCAAAATACGTGTCACAACTGCCAATGTGTGACATCCTCCTGACACGTGATTTATTGAGCTTTTTGATCCATCTTTTTTTTTTTGGAGTCGAAAATGTTTTTGTTGCATGCAACAAAAAATTGTTTTCTCTGTAGCAGTTCATTGATTTCATAAATGCAACACATTATCGTTTTTTTTTTTGTACATAGTGATAAAGGTAAAAAACAATATATGCAGTGTTATCTTCATTTTAAATGTCAAAAGGGTTTTGTGTCTCCCGGTGTTTTCTTTTCTGTGGGAAACAGGTCCAAATGGCTCTTTGAGTGTTTAAGGTTGCCGACCCCTGAACTAGTCCTATTGATATCTTACCACTATCACTTTGTTGGTTGTATCTTATCATCTATGATTGTATCTTATGTGTTATAATTTATCACTTTGTTGCTTGTATGTATAGTGACGGCTTATGAACCAGAGACAAATTCCTTGTGTGTCCAATCACACTTGGCCAATAAAGAATATTCTATTCTATATTCTGTTCGAAAAGTTAGACAAAGTCTTATCTTTAATCAAAGCAGTTAATTCCTCCATCTCTGCCAACTCCGCTGACGTCACCATTCGTTCTTTCATTGTGATGACATGCGAGCTCTTCCATCGCGGAGCATAAGAGAAAAGTCTTGCTGCTGTTGTCATATAAAAACAAAGTTCCATGTTTTTCTCCTCAATCTGTTTGTCCATCAAACCTAAAAGAAAAGCCTCTGGTTTTAATTGTAAGTTCAGCTGAAGAAGATCAGCTCTTGTGGTTCAATGGTGAAGAACGCCTATGTCAGCCCTGGAAGCCATCTTTTTCTTTGGAGCTTCAAGGCTGCCACATTCAGTGCAGTGGGAAAACAGGAGGGGGGATTACAAGGAATTGGTGGAGATATATAGACATAACAACATTCTTTTCTCTGGGCATCAAGGACATTCAGCCTGCACTTGGATGGGAGTGACTGGGGAGCTTGGAAGATGAGTTGATTGGACCATGTGATGGACTTGTGGGTGCAGGAGATGAATCTTTGACTTTCTTTTTGGGTGGGCAAAATCTGGAGCTCTCAGATTCAAGTTTTCCCAGATGTGCCAATATGACATTGTCAATAAAATGGAACTTCGAGGAATTGCTAGCCTCGGAGTCTTCTTTTGTTGAAGGTGTTACTTGGAACCCTGACAGCCTGTTGACTTCCATTTATGTTTGCAAACTCCTGAAGGCATCTGAGCAGCCATCGTGTCACCCAGAATGAAGAGTTGAGTTGGGGTAGTGGCTGTAAGCACATTGTTCCGATATACAGACTCTGCCATGATTATGCTTGCTTGATGGTTCATAAAAGTGCCTGCTTGTTTGTCAGATAAAATAAGGACTTATAGTCCAGTGTGCAAAATGGGACCTCTGATCTGGGATGACGTCTTTCCAAGATCTATTGTGTTTCCCCGAAAATAAGACCCTGTCTTATATTTTTTTGAAGCCCAAAATAAGTGCTTGGCCTTATTTTTGGGGAGGTTTTATTATTTTGGGGCATGTGGAGCAAGATGGGCTCCTCTTGCTGTCTTATCTGATTTCCAGCTCTGTCTCCGTAAACCTAACTAGAGGAAATGGATGGGATCAGCTGTGCATGCATTTAAATATTTTTGGGAAGGACTTATTTTTGGGGCAGGCTTATTTTCAGGGAGGGCTTATTTTTTGGGAGGGGCTTATTTTAGCACATGCGCTCAAAAGCCCGATTGGGGTTATTATCAGGCAGTGTCTTATTTTAGGGGAAATGGGGTATTTGCAGTAGGATTGTAAATGATTAATGTGTGAATGCACCCCAAGATCATTTGGGTTCCTTGCTGTGATCATGTGGATTGAAGCATATGGGAGCTGAAATCCCACCACTTGGGAACACTCATCTCAACTTTTCTCTTGTAGAGGGGAAGAGAAACTATAAATGTTGGGCAGTGTTGAGCTTCAGGGTTTAGTGACTCTGGTCTAGACAACAGATTTTCTGATGTTACACCAGCAACTGGGGTTGGCATCTTCAGAAGCATGCTGGTTTGTTTATTTATTTATAAATGGAGTCCCATAAGCAACATTTGACATGTGGAAGACCTGAGTTTCTTTTTGAGTAACCATAGATGAAATATGGACAGGTATTTTGCCTTGCTGGTGATTTGTTTTCTCTTTCCAAAGTCAGAGCCATTGAAACTATTGTTGTAGGGTATAATAACAGATTTTTGAATGCCTGCTAGGGTTTCTATCTTTATATCAAAGAGAATCAAGATTGAGTTATCTTGAGTTTCTTTCTCACCTCCCTTCGTTGCCAAGCCTAAATTGATGTTTACATAGCAATTTGTGCATTTCTTCTTCCATCTCTTCTCCATATTCTCCTACCCCAACATATATAAATGAAGTGCCTTAATTCCTGAGTTTTTCTTGACTGGAAGGATACAAGAAATGATGATTGCCATCTTTGCAGTAAGCTGAGATAGAAAACTATGATTTGAAGGCAGCTTCGGATCCGTACTTCTTTATATGAAAATGAATACTATATTCATTTTCTCAGAACTGATAAATAGTGAAGAATTGCAAGGTATACATATCTTTGAGCAGCACTGCAAAAGAGAGTAAGTGATTATGTTGGAATCAAAATGAAGTATAGAATTGATCTTTATTTGGTAAGAAGGATGATCATCAGGCAGTCTCCTGATGCTTCAACTACTAGTTCAAAGTACAATACTTGCTGTTAATAATATTCTATGGTTCACATAATAATCTCTCTCTCTCTCTCTCTCTCTCTCTCTCTCTCTCTCTCTCTCTCTCTCTCTCTCTCTCTCTCTCTCTCTCTCTCTCTCTTCTCTCTCTCTCTCTCTCTCTCTCTCTCTCTCTCTCTCTCTCTCTCTCTCTCTCTCTCTCTCTCTCTCTCTCTCTCTCTAAAACTGAAACCTACTTGTGCCGTAATCATGAAATCTCCAGAACCGTAAAGCCTACAAACTTGAAATTTGACATGTATGTTCCTCTTGGCTTCTAGGAGCTCACTAAGAAAGCATTTTTTGAAATGACCATCAGATCATTAGTATTTCATATATACAGTATTACATATATGTATATGATGCTAAGGAGCTAGAAATTCTACTCCCCCTCCCTACCTGAAAAGAACTCTGTTCCAACTGCCAGTTGCCTTATATTAACATGCTCTGATGCTACCCCTTTGCTAAACCAGGTGTGGGCGTGGCTAGCCTGTGACTCAGCTGGCCTATGGGCTGGGACATTCTACTCCCCTCCCCCTCTGTTCCAAGTGCCAGTTGCCTTATATTAATTAACACACTCTGATGCTATAGAGTTACACATTCTACATTTAAGTTTCAGGCTTTAAGTGTCAATTTATCAAGCCCGAGCACATAGTTTTGTAGCAAAGCACAGACGTCCAGCTAGTATTCTATAATTCACATAACCATTAAGGTTGCTCAGTGTTCAAATAGGCTTGTAAATAGAGTAAGAATAAAAAAGTAACTTTCTCACACTGTACATTTTCCAATGTACAGAATCTCCTGGCCATCTGGGCTAGTGTTTCTCAACTTTGGCATTTTCCATTCTCCATACTGGTTGGGGAATTGTGGGAATTGAAGTCCACACATCTTAAGGTTGCCAAAGTTGAGAAACACAGGCCTAAACTATATTCCTACCATAGGTGTCCAGACCAGGGGTCTGCAACCTTAAATACTCAGAGAGCCATTTGGACCTGTTTCCCACAAAAAAAGAAAACACCAGAAGCCACAAAACCTGGGTGGGCATGGCCAACTTGATGTCACTCACTTCCACCAGTCACATGACCCCCCCCCTTAGCCACGCCTACCCAGCCAGTCATTAGGGTAGAGAACCAGTTGTTAAAAAACACCGGGAACCACAAAATCCTTTTGACATATCTCTCTCTCCCCTCCCTCTCTCTCTCTATGTCTCTCTCTCTCAACCTCTCTCTCTGTATATCTCTGTCTCTGCCCTGGCCGTTTCTCCATCCCATGCTGTTGTCCTTACCTTGTCAGGCCAGGCGAGGAGTGACTGGGAGGGGAGGGCCAGCCAGTGGTGGGATCACCTGACAGGGAGCCACAGAAGATGGTCCCTAATCCAGACAAATGACGTAACTCCAAGTCTATGTTAATCTTTCTGGAATATTGCAGATATACAGGCAGCTGTATTATTATTCCTTACAAACACAAATACCATTTCTTGCACTCTAGAAATGGCTTGTTCCCAAATAAGTGAGGCTCATTCATCCAGTTGCAGGGAGAAAAAAAAATTAATAAATTTGGCAGTTTATTAAGATGCTCTTCAGAATTAATGTATACTTTTAGCCTATTATTAAATCTAGCTTAGTTGTAGGAATGAATGTTAAAGTAAACATTTTGGTTTGAAAAGAAATAATGAAACATTGATGCCATGGATGTTTACCAGAGGTGCATTTCAGCAGGTTCTGACCAGTTCTGGAGAACCGGTAGCGGAAATTTTGAGTAGTTCGGAGAACCGGTAGTAAAAATTCTTACTGGTCCCACCCCCATTTGCCTCCCAATTCTCAGCTGATTGAGAGAAAATAGGGATTTTGCAGTAACTTTCCCCTGGAGTGGGGAGGGAATGGAGATTTTACAGTCTCCTTCCTCTGCCACGCCTACCAAGCCATGCCACACCCACAGAACCGGTAGTAAAAATTTTTGAAAACCACCACTTTACAGTTTACAGTTGTCCATGCCAAATGAAGTTTGAAACTATTTGGCTGGAGATATAAATATATAGATATATAGATATATATAGATATATATAGATGTATGTGTGTGTGTGTGTGTGTGTGTGTGTGTGTGTGTGTAGGTCTTTGGTTTTTCGGGTTTTCTCCCGTGTAAAATTGGAAGTGTTTTGGCGACATTTCGATGAAGTCTCATTCGTCATCTTCAGGCTGGTGTTTTCTAGGAGCACGAAGGCAAAAACACCAGCCTGAAGATGACGAATGAGACTTCGTCGAAACATCACCAAGACACTTCCAATTTTACCCGGGAGAAAACAAACACCCGCGAAAACCTCAGAATGAATGAATGAATATATATATATATATATATATATATATATATATATATATATATATATATGTATATGTATATGTATATGTATATGTATATGTATATGTATATGTATATGTATATGTATATGTATATGTATATGTATATGTATATGTATATGTATATGTATATGTATATGTATATGTATATGTATATATATATATGTATGTCTTTGGTTATTCGGGTCTTCCCCCGCGTAGAATTGGAAGTATCTTGGCGACGTTTCGACGAAGTCTCATTCGTCATCTTCAGGCTGGTGTTCTCAGCTTCGTGCTTCCTGGAGCAATGTGAGATTGCAGCTGACCCTTCCTTTTAACTGCTAGTTGGGGTGTGAGCTGATTGGGTGGGAGCCTGGCTGTGTTCTGATTGGGTGGAGGTGTGTTCTGATTGGTTAGGGGCTTGGCTGTGCTCTGATTGGATGGGGGGTTGTCAGATAAAATAAGGACTTATAGTCCATACATACATACATACACACGCATACTTACGGTATTTTCCGGTGTATAAGACGACTGGGTGTATAAGACGACCCTCCTCAGAGCCATTTAAGGCTCGTCAGAGCCTTATGGGCTGGTCTGCCTGGTTACAGGAGAATGAGACCCGGCGTATAAGACGACCCCTGACTTTTGAGAACATTTTTGTGTGTTAGAAAGTAGTCTTATACGCAGGAAAATACAGTACATTTTATATAATTTCTGGGTGCCCAAAAAGCAGATGTTTGCATCTGTACATAAATTTAGAGTGATGGTATTACAGAGGAATATGTTCTTAATGTTGCAAAACTCTTTTTTTCCCCCATGTTACTGTTGGTCTGGTCTCTCGTTCATTTTATGCTGACAAGAATTTAGCTCGAGTTTGTTTTATCTTGCTGCAATTGTGTTTTTGGCACTGTTTGATAATGTCACAGTTAATAACTGGGGATGATTTGTCACGGCAGGAAAAGAATTCCTTGTTATACTAGAATGGCTCATTTAAAAAAAAAAAGAAACAGTTATGAAACATCAGACTTTGGTTAAATTGCTACTGTTTGCAAGGCCGAGTTGAGTGGAAGCAGGAGAAAAGGATTTACTTTTGGTGAACGGTAATTTGCCGTAGTAGAAGGAGGAGGCGTTTTGGATCCATGACTGTATTCCAGAACCAGTTTTATTTGTTCTTTCGTAATTGAACAGTGTTCAGAAATCAGGGTTTTGTTGAAAAGAACAATCACACGATGGACTTTGTTTACAAGCACTGTTATAAAACAACAACCACCTCGTTTTTTAAAAACACTGAAAGCGTTGCAGAGCCAACCGATGTTATGTACTTTACTATTTTATTTTAGAGATTTACAAGGCTGCCCCACTCTACAGTGACTCTAGATCAGGGATGTCAAACTCAAGGCTCGCAGGCTGGATCTCTTCCACGGGGTGCTTAGATCTCGCCCACTGGGCCGGCCTGGAAACAGTGAAGGATTGGCCCATGGTGTCTCTGCCAGAGAAAATGGAGCTCGGGAGGGCTGCTCAGTTTTCTCTGGCAGAGCACGCGGGCCACCACAGGAGCCCCCAATACGAGTGTCGTCAAGCTGGCCCGACCCCCCGAGGTCAAACACAATCCTGATGCGGCCCTCCATTAAATTGAGTTTGATACCCCTGTTCTAGATCAGGGGTGGTCTAGGGTGTTTCTCAAGGACAGCTCCATGTAGCTCATTGCTTCATTAGTTGTACTTCTCTCTAAAGCAGGGGGTCCCCAAATTTGGCTACTTTAAGACTTGTGGACTTCAACTTCCAGAATTCCCCGACCAGCAGTCCCCAAGTTTGGGGACCTCTGTTCTAAAGGGTTCTGAATGTACAGAAGTTCTGTCGATATTCATTCAATTCAAGGCCCTTATTATGCTAAAAGAATCTGGTCCGCATGGCACACAATACCTGAGAAGTAGCTGAATATCAGATTAGAGGCTGGAAGAGAAGCACAAAATTTTTGGTGCTGTTCTTTGGAGTACCGAAGCTGAGTAACACATGCGTAGAATGCATGAAACACCCTCTCATCCATTGGCCCCATCCTCTTTGGTAAGTCCACACCATCCTTGCCTTTTCAGTTAAACCCTCCACCACCACCACCATTGAGGCTGGGATACATGTGCTTACCACATTTGGATCTTGGCCACTGTTTCAGCAGATGTAAGGAGCAATGCGTCATGGAAGAGTTGTGGTGAAGGGAGCAAAGTTCTCGCTTAGTAGAAGGGATTTTGTTGCAATGCTTAACAAACCACTCTGTGCTGTGCCTATTTATTTCTGATCAGAATTCAGGTGCTGGGTTCTTAGTGGATTGATAGAAGAATATTTTACCATATTCCTTTCTTGCACACCTGCTCATTTTTTTAGGATCCGCTCACAGAGATCCTTTTTGTCTAAGAAACACAACATTTTTGTGTTCCTAAAAAAGAGAATGGTGGCCTCTTTTTTTAAAAAAAAAAAATCAAAGAGCCACAAAATCTTCGGCTGGGCTTGGTTCTCCTGTTGTCTCTCTTGTGCCCTTCCTCTTGCACTTTGCAATATTTTAAAAGCTCGCAAACTGCCATTTGTCCCCAAACTTGCCTTGCTGAGTATCAGAAAATGGAGTTAGAATAATTTCACAACCAAATAAATGAAGTGACGAAGAGCCAGATGGACCCAGAGAAACTAAAATAACATTTATGGTCTAACATTTTGGGGGGAGAGAAGGCAGCAAACATCCAGAAGCTCTTTGGTTTGCCACCATCTCCGCACCATCTACCAGAGGGTTATTTAAAGCTTATCAAATCATCTGCTGATTACTTCCACCCACTGGTACCCAATGAATGTACCTAAAACAACTGATGGTTTATTTTAACTTTGCATCTCTGATTAGTAAGGGTGAGCATTGCAGGCAGAGGAAAGTACCAAACAGTTCAAACAGCCAGTACCAGAACAGAACAAAATAACAGAGTTGGAAGGACCTTGGAGGTCTTCTAGTCCAACCCACTTTTTAGACAGGAAGCCCTATACCATTTCAGACAAATGGTTGTGCAGTCTCTTCTTAAAAACGTCCAGTGTTGGAGCATTCACAATTTCTGGAGGCAAGTCCTTCCACTGATTAATTGTTCTAAGTGTCAGGAAATTTCTCCTTAGTTCTAAGTTGCTTTTCTCCCTTGATTAGTTTCCATCCATTATTCCTTATCTTGTCTTCAGGTGCTTTGGAGAATAGTTTGACTCCCTCTTCTTTGTGGCAGTCCCTGAAATGTTGAAACAACTGCTGTCATGTCATCCCTAGTCCTTCTTTTCATCGAACTAGGTAAAGGTAAAAGGTTCCCCTCGCACATATGTGCTAGTAGTTCCCAACTTTAGGGGGCAATGATCATCCCCGTTTCAAAGCCGAAGAGCCAGTGCTGTCCGAAGACATCTCCGTGGTCATGTGGCCAGCATGACTCAACACCAAAGGGCACGGAACGCTGCTACCTTCCCACTAAAAGTGATCCCTGTTTTTCTACTTGCATTTTTTACGTGCTTTCGAACTGCTAGGTTGGCAGAAGCTGGGACAAGTCACGGGAGCACATCCCGTTATTCACGGCACTAGGATTTGAACTGCTGAACTGTTGACCTTTCGATTGACAAGCTCAGCATCTTAGCCACTGAACCCACACCGTATCTTTTTTCATCAAACTATATATGCCCAATTCCAGCAACCATTCTTTATATGTGATAGCCTCCTGTCCCCTAATCATCTTTGTCGCTTTTCTCTGCACTCTTTCTAGAGTCTCAACATCTTTTTTATATTGGATTGGAGAAGGCCAGTAATTGTCCTGCTGATGCTCGCTTAACTAAAGCTTTGACTAACGTATTATGTGAACATAGTCTCACATTGGGACTCGCACAGGAGCTGCTTTCATGGGGATTAGAATCTAAGGTCTTTTGTTGAGTGGTTCCCTTCAGTGACTACCAAATCAAGGTACCTCCCATGGCTGAAATTCAATTTGAAATGAGCTGATTTCCCCCCCCCCCTTAACGGAACTACCTTTTTCTATTCCAAGTGAATCTATTCATTTTTGTATTCATTTTCTAACTTTGCTTCGAATCGTTTAGCAGTCTGTTCTCACACACCCTTTCACTGGTGTTCCCCTTCCTTGCAGTGCCGCATAGAAGACACACATTATTGAATAATGCAATGGAGGCTGAGACTGTATAATAGAATAACAGATTTGGAAGGTTGTCCACTCTCTTCTTAAAAACCTCCAGGGATGGAGCACCCGCAAATTCTGGACAGGAAGCTGTTCCACTGGTTAATTGTTCTCACTGTCAGGACATTTCTCCTTAGTTCTAAGTTGTTCTCCCCTTGATTAGTTTCCACCCATTGCTTCTTGTCCTGCCCTCAGGTGCTTTGGAGAATAGCTTGACTCCCTCTTCTTTGGGGCAGCCCCTGAGATATTGGAACACTGCTGTCAGGTCACTTGTAGTCCCTCTTTTCATTAAACTGGAAGATTGTGAGTTCTTCTTCTTTTTAGTTGTGAAGTCATGTCTGACCCATTGTGACCCCATGGACAACATTCCTCCAGGTCTTCCTGTTCTCTACCATCCTCTGGAGTCCATTTAAGCTCATGCCTACTGCTTCAATGACTCCATCCAGCCACTTTGTTCTCTGTCGTCCCCTTCTTCTTTTGCCCTCAATCTTTCCCAGTGTTAGGCTCTTCTCCAGTGAGTCCTTCCTTCTCATTAAGTGGCTAAAGTATTTGAGTTTCATCTTCAGGATCTGGCCTTCTAAAGAGCAGTCAGGGTTGATCTCCTCTAGGACTGACCGGTTGGATCGCCTTGCAGTCCAAGGGACTCGCAGGAGTCTTCTCCAGCACCAGAGTTCAAAGGCCTCAATTCTTTGGCCTTCAGCCTTTCTTATGATCCAGCTTTCACAACCATACATTGTAACTGGGCAAACCATTGCTTTGACTATAGTCCTATGTGAGTTCTATGCGAATTCTACTAATGCTTTAATCATGAAAGTTGTCTTTGGTGACTCCTGAATCATCAGCAGACAGTGAGTTTAGCAATGCTTTAGCAATGAAAGCCAGCTGGGTGATTTTGGCTCAATCACAAGGTGACAGTGAATTCTAATCCCATTTTAGCCACAATAGGAAGTTGGGTCAGTCTCTCTTTCTCTCTCTCCCTCTCTCAGCCCAATTCCCTTCGCAAAATTGTCATTATGGAGAAAATAGAAGGAAGAATTTGTTAGGATTCAATAGGTTAGAATAGGTAGGATTTGTTCTCTTCCTTGAGTTATCTGTAAAAATAATAAAGGCAGGACATGTTCAGTTTCATTTTGTGGACTGCATGAAGTAGATAGCTGATGACTCCTGTTGCTTTAATAATCCAGAAAGATATTTCCTAGCATGTGGTAATGGGTGTGTGCAGATATGCGCACATGTTATAGGATGGGAGGGTAGATGAACATGAGTTGTTGCTGAATTATATGATAATTCGTCTCTTTAAATGAATAATTATCCTCGGGTTCTTTATCGGGTTTTTCCAGTTTTTAATGAACAGAGTCAACATGTTAGGACGAGAACGTATCGTCGTTTCTCAAGTGCAACTTTGAACAAATTTAGCAACTACATAGTAAGGGAAAAAAGACCAAAAAAAGTTTATTTAACTTGGTGTGACTTTTCATAAAATGGGGCCAATTATTTAAAATTAGGTTGCGAAGGAAATCTCATGAGCCATCTGTCTGAATTGTAGAAGCTGATGCACTTGACTTTTTAAAAATAATTTAAGTAAAATTGTCGCCTAATTAGCCTCCATACACTTTGACCCACTAGATTAATTTGGCATTTCCACTTTTACTTCATCCTCCTGGCTCAAAACAGTATCTGCGCGAGGGACCTTGGAGTGTTAGTGGATGATCCTTTGAATATGAGCCAGCAGGGTGCAGCCGCTACCAAAAAAGCTAATGCAGTCCTGGGTTGTATAAACATAGTATAAGGCCTAGAATAAAGATCACATGAAGTATTAGTACCGCTTTACAAAACCCTAGTAAGACCACACCTGGAATACTGCAACCAATTTTGGTCACCATACTACAAAAAAGATGCTGAGACTTTGGAAAAAGTTCAGAGAAGAGCAACTAAGAGGATCAAAGGCCTGGAGACTAAAACATGAAGAACGGCTGCAGGAATTGACTTTGGCTAGTCTAAAGAACAGAAGAATTAGGGATGACATGATAGCAGTATTCCATTACTTGAGGGGCTACCACAAAGAAGAGGGGATCAAATTATTTTCCAAAGCAAATGCCACCAGCTACCAGGCTCATATTACCACATATGGTGGACATGCCCTGAAGCAAAGAACTATTGGAATAAAATTAAGTTACGGTTGGAAGAATTGACACAACAACGTATTGATTTAAAACCAGAGCTATTCCTATTGGGTATCCTACCAGAGGAAATTAGTAAAGACAATATATATTTGATTATATATGTGATAAACAGTGGCAAGGATTGTTTATGCACAAAGTTGGAAAGCAGAGACTATACCATCGGAGGGAAAAGTAATTAAATTTTTTTAGAGTGTGCAGAAACGAACAGATTAACTATGATGATAAAAGAATTCAGAATATTTTAAGATATGGAATCAATTTTACTATTGGTTAGAAAAGAGATATAAATAAGCTTTATATGAAAAAAAAATGTAACTAGAACATTATATTAATGGAAAATTTGTATAACGGATTTGGTGAGAATGAAGATAGAAGAGAGAGAAGAGAAGTTGTTTTTGGAGATAACTCCGAAATGTCACATGGAAAAAATGAATGATGTATTAAATGTTTGTTTGTCTAAAAAGATTAAAAAAACTTTTTATCCCCCCCAAAAAATTCTCCAAAGCGCCAGATGACAGGACATGAAACAATGGTTAGAAACCAATCAAGGAGAGAAGCCACCTGGAATTAAGGAGAAACTTCCTAACGGTGAGGACAATTAACCAGCGGAACAGCTGGCCTCCAGAAATCATGGGTGCTCCCTCACTGGAGGTTTTTAAGAAGAGACTAGACAATCAGTTGTCTGAAATGGTATAGGTCAGTGTTGGTGAACCATTTCGGCATCGAGTGCCGAAATCGGAGCCTGCATGCTCTTCCGGGTTCCAGAAGACCAGCTGGCCAGCTAGTCTTCATATGCATGGGAACCCTGGAAACAGGAAGAGTAGCCACCCGGTGCTCATACGCATGCTGGGAAGATGATCTTTTGGTCCAGTTGGTGTTCACGCACTCATGCGTGCCAGAAACTAAAAGACTAGGTGCCTGGTGTGTATACGCAAACTGGAAGAGCAACCACTCAGCACACACATGCGCACTGGGAGGCTACTCTTCTATTTTCCAGCGCTCTTGCACACATGAAGACCAGCTGGCTGGCGTGCAGGAACCCGGAAGAGCAACAGCAGTGGTGGGTTGCTCCTGGTTCTGCCAGGTTCGGGCAAGCCGGTAGTGGTGATGTGACGTCAGCGAACTGGTTCTCTATGACTGTGAGTTGGGTCCTTCCGCCCACCCCTGCATTATGCCTACCTTTATTTGTCATTTTTTTAGCCCAGCTGATAGGCGCGGCAGAATGGATTGCCGCACCTCAGCTGGGCAGAAATCTAATGCGTTTGTGAGGAGTGCAAGCTCGGCACATGTGTGCATGATGCGAGCATGTGTGTGGTGATCGTGCGGAAAGCGTGTGTGTGAAGAGAACCAGTGGTAATACCAGTTGGAACCCACCACTGAGCAACAGGCGATGGCTTGCATGCGTGGAGAGATGGCTCTGCATGCCACTTCCGGCATAGGTTCGCCATCACTGGTATAGGTTCTCCTACTTGAGTAGCGGGCCGGACTAGAAGACCTCCAAGGTCCCTTCCAGCTCCTTCATTCTAAACATTTTCTTTTGAGTACTCAAATACAATCCAAAGGATGGTTTCATTTTGAAAAGAAGGATATTGGCTAACAATCATTTCAAACCTCTCAACGGCTTTACTGTATTTTCTGAAAAAGCATCAAATCCAGTGAGTGCTGATACAAATAAAAGCAAGTTTTTCTGTCTTCAGTGTAGAAACTTTTAGATTATCGTGAAACACTATCAAAGTTTTCTGGTTATTCTCATTGTAGAACAGAAGTTTGGGAAGCGATGGTTTATACTTCTGTTCCTTTATAAACATCTGAGGACGTTAAGCATAAATATTCCTTGTGTATTTTGAAAGCATGTACTGCTTACGTTAGTGCATCTGATCTCTGGCCTGTTGTTATATTCTGTTGCTATGAATTTACGGACTTCAGCAAGTGGATTGGATAGCATGCTCCATTGAAAAGTGCAGTTGCATTTAATGTTACTTCCTGAAAAAAGAAAAAAAAAGGAGGAAAATGCAACCCTGTAGACCAGGGGTGTCAAACTCCTGATCCGGTTCACAGGGTGCTTAGATGTGGCCTGCAGGCTTGCCCTGGAAACAGCAAAGGACCGGCCTGCGGTGCCTCTGCCAGTGAAAATGGAGCTTGGCAGGCTCCGTTTTCAGCCATGACGGCTCCCTGCAGCCCTCTGCCAATGAAAATGGGGCTCAGTAGGACCACATGCGGCCCTCCTGGGTTCCGTTTTCACTGGCAGGGGGCTGCAGGAGGCCATGACAGCCGAAAACAGAGCCTCGATGACTGACAATGAACTGGCCACCGACTCCCTGGTCCCCTGAGGTCAAACACAACCCTAAGGTGGCCCTCAATGAAATCGAGTTTGACACCCCTGCTGTAGACTGAAAGGTAGCTGCAATGATTTTTCTCCCCTCAAAATATTACCTCAAGAAAAGATTTTCAGAATTCTTTCCATTTCGCTGTCCGTTGTGCTTCTCCCAATCTTTGAGTTTGGTGAGCGAATGTGAGATAGCATTAAAATCTTCATCTCATTACAAAAGTTGATGGAGTTAGAAGAGATGGCCAAACTGACCGCTTTGATCAAAGAAAAAAAAAGTAGTTTTATTTCTCCTTGGAAACCGCTTCTGGACTTCATGCTTGAGGTGGGAAAAAACTGAAACTTTGATTTTGGCCTTTACCGATTAGATAGATTTGTTGTTATAGAAATGGCTAGTTTATACTATTATGTAAAAGTAGAAAGTTGAGCTTCGATACTACTGTTTTATTTTTCTTTCTTTTGCCCTTCTTTTCCCTTACACTTCTCCCATCCCCTTTCCTCCCCTATTTTTCTTACTACCGTGTTTCCCCAAAAATTAGACCCTGTCTTATATATTTTTTTGAACCTCGAAATAAGCACTTGGTCTTATTTTCGGGGAGGTCTTATTATTATGGGGTGTGTAGAGCAAGATGGGACTCCTCTTGCTGTCATACCTGATTTCCAGCTCTGTGTTTAAATATTTTCTGGGAGGGCTTATTTTCAGGGGGAGGCTTATTTTAGCGCATGCGGTCAAAAGCCTGATTGAGTTATTATCAGGGGATGTCTTATTTTTGGGGAAACGGGGTATTTATTTTTGTATTTTATATTATAAACTAATAAAACTTGCAAAATCTTGTAAAAATTGTAAAATCTTCATCTTACTAAGATAATCGGGTAGATAAAGTCCATCCCCGCTTGATAAAATTGTAGTGGGGAGAGTGTGATGTCACAAAATACACATTTCTCCAAAAAGAAAGACCCATTTAAAAAATAATAATAAAGCCAAAGTTAAAACCAAACTAAAATACGGCTAGGGTAGATTGTTGACCGGTTCTTCACTTAGTGGCACAAGATACAGGTAATCCTTGATTTACAACCATAATTGAGCCCAGAATTGCGGTTGTAAGTAATGGTGTGCGTTAAGTGGGCCAACCTGTGACCGTGACTGATTTTATAAACTTGTTTGCAGTGGTCATTACACAAATGTGGCAGTTGTTATGCAAACATGACAGTCATTAAAGAAGTTAGTTTTCTCCAATGGGTGTTTTTTGCCAGAAATAGAAGAAAATAAGCAAAGCAAAAACCATTGTGTGTATGTGGCCATCAGAACTTCAAAAGAGGTCATAAATAGCTTTGGGGAAGTCCATTGTAACTTTGCATGGTTACTAAGAAAGGGCTACCTTTCATAGCGCTTACACTTATATACCACTTCATAGTGCTTTACAGTCCTCTCTAAGGGGTTTACCAAGTCAGCATATTGTCCCCCAACAATCTGGGTCCTCATTTTATCAATCTCAGAAGGATGGAAGGCTGAATCAACCTTGAGCTAGTCAAGGTTGAACTGATGGCAGTGGGCAGAATCAGCCCGCAATACTGCAGTCTAACCACTGGCAAGGAAGGGAAGGGAAGGGAAGGGAAAGAAAGGAGGGAGGGAGGGAGGAAGGAAGGAAGGAAGGAAGGAAGGAAGGAAGGAAAGTAGATATAATATTTACACTTATATACCATTTCATAGTGCTTTACAGTCCTCTCTAAGGGGTTTACCGCAGTGGTGGGTTTCAAATTTTTTTACTGTGGGCGTAGTAGGGGAAGAATACTGTAAAATCTCCATTCCCATCTCACTCCAGGGGAAGGTTACTACAAAATCCCCATTTCCTCCTGATCAGCTGGGATTTGGGAGGCAGAGAATAGATGGGGGCGGGGCCAGTCAGAATTTTTACTACCGGTTCTCTGAACTACTCAAAATTTCTGCTACCAGTTCTCCAGAACCTGTCAGAACCTGCTGGTTTACTGAATCAGCATATTGCCCTCCAATAATCTGGCTCCTCATTTTACCGACCTCGAAAGGATGGAAGGCTGAACCAACTTTGAGCCAGTCAAGATCGAACTGCTGACAGTTGGCAGAATTAGCCTGCGATGCTGCATTCTCACCACTGGGCCACCACGGCTCTTCTCCCTCTTGTACCACACCTGTAACAACTTCCCAGCGTACTGGATAATTTATTTTGGATTAGCTAAGCTTTGTCCCTAAAACAAACACCCATTTTGGGTGTTGTGCAAGAGACTTCTCAATTTCTTTTCGATGACGCTGTGAACGAAAAAAAGAAATGTGATTGCTAATACCTTTGAACTCATGATGACTTTTTTATTTTGCAGCTGAATGGCATCAAAATGGTGGACGAACCTATGGAGGAAGGAGAACCATATTCCTGTAACGTAAGTTGGGATATTCCTCATGATAGGAATTGAAATAATTTTATATTATCTAGGGAACCTGTTGGGTGTAGTCATCAAGGCATTAGATTAAAAACCAGCAGTCTGTGAGTTCTAATCTTCTGTCTGATCTTGGGCCAGTCATATTTCTTCAGCCTGAGGAAAGAAGCAATCGGTAAACCACTTCTGGAAAAAACACTTGCCAAGAAAACTGCAGGCAGTCTATAAGAATTGGACAAGATTGAATGCAAGAAAATAAAATTATATGGTACCGGTGTAAATAGGAGATGAACGAAATTTTCCTTGCTGTTTCATCCGGGAAAATGACTTTTTGGATCACGCTGATGGAAAGTACATACAAAATTATTTGGTTTGCCTAGCTGTGCTTTTAAAATAATTACATATTTTCAAGATGCAAGTCTGCATTTTTTAAAATAAAAAAATCTAAGTCTATAAGAATCGCATCCTGCTTGCTTGAAGCAGGAAAAAGGTGGTAGTTACTGTATTGCCCCTAAAATGAGACCCTGTCTTATATTTTTTGAACCCTGATATAAGTGCTTGGCCTTATTTTAAGGAGGTCTTATTATTTTGGGGTGCATGGAGAAAGATGGGGCTCCTCTTTCCATCTTACCTGATTTCCAGCTCTGCATTTAAATATTTTCAGGGGGGCTTATTTTCAGGGGGGCCTTATTTTAGTGAATGCACTCAAAAGCCTGATTGGGCTTATTATCAAGTGATGTCTTATTTTCAGGGAAACAGGGTGACAGAATTTAGTCTGAACATGCACCTGGATTTTTTATTTTTCAAATCTCAAGGTTTTTGATTCAAAGGGATAAAGATGCCCTTCGGTCAAACTTCATTCTTTGTGGTCCATCCATGCAATTTTCTTGACATTCCCAAAAGAAGTGGTTTGCCATTGCCTTTTCCCGAGATTCTTTTTTTTTTTCTATTTTCCAGTCCAGCCGGTTTCCTTGGAATTCCCATCTAATTCTCACAAAATCAAATACTAACCAGGGCTGATGGCTGCTTAATTTATGAGATCAGTTATGGCTAGCTGCGTGCTGCCATCTACTGAGTCCAGCGGTGGAAAACAACATTTGCAAACGAAGTTTGCAAAAGTGTCTTGTTTGGAGAAATATTTCTCCTTTCTGGCTTGCAGAAGGCTGTGGGAAAGGAATTGTGTCTGATACCTTATCAGCTTATTCGCCATGCTTACTTACAATTGCACGGAGTGTTCTAAGAAATCCACGTGATGGCTAGTTGCAGATATAGTTGAGAAAAATAAAATAGTTCTCGGCTCGGAGAATTGAAACCCATTACAACAGAAGGAAGGGTTTTCTAATGTGTCAAATTCATTGTCAGAAACACCAAATTGTGTTTTGGTCAGTTGTTGGTGTTTTAATTCCATAGTCGTTATTTAACATGATGTTGCTTGCTCTGATTTTATTTTCTCTCAGGGATAACAGATTCGTTCTCTTCCAACAGCTTGTATTTTTGCTTGCAAAGTTAACTAGGAAATGAACTCCTTAAAACTATATTGACAATGAAATGCTAATTCATGTTGACAATTGCTCTATTTTATATTTCCCTGGTGATAGTAAAAGATACAGAGGTGATTCCATGCATGTTTGCACACACACACACCAGAGGTGGGTTTCAGCAGGTTCTGACCAGTTTTGGAGAACTGGTAGCGGAAATTTTGAGTAGTTCGGAGAACCGGTACTAAAAATTCTGACTGGCTCCGCCCCCATCTATTCTCTGCCTCCCGAGTCCCAGCTGATCAGGAGGAAATGGGGATTTTGCAGTAATGTTCCCCTGCCACACTCACCTAGCCACACCACGCCCACCAAGCCACACCCACAGAACCAGTAGTAAAAAAATTTGAAACCCCCCACTGACACATACACACCAGGGGTGGGTTCTACTTAACTTTACTACGGGATTGCAATGGGATCATGCGTGCACCCTTGCTTCTGCACATGCGCAGATCACTGATGACATCTGGGTCAGTGGGAGGGGCCTCCCGCCAGTTTTACTACCAGTTCTTGCAAACCGGTCCACACCGGAGGCAATCCACCACTGATACACACACATTACACACACTCACGAAACATACATTTGTTTCAAAAGCTGGGAAAAACAGAGAAAAGAATCCAAAGGAGATGTGGAAATTCTCCACAGATTCTAATGCTTATCCTGGAAGAAACTCTCCCACTCATTCCCAACAAATTACATTGTCCATAACATGAGAACTCCCATCCTAACCATATATTAGTAGGTCTCATCAGGAAATGCGTTGGCTGTTAATTAAAGAGAAGCTGTGGGCCAAGGAACTTCTATTTGTTTTACATTTTGTGTTATTCCAGAAATTGCTATACATAGTAATGCTTTCCTGTAAATTAGAACTAGTAAGACGCTTAATCTTGGAGATAGATAACATTTTTCTTATTAGACAAGATTCTTTTTTAAATTTTTAAATTAGCAGCACAAGGCCTGGGAGCTGGAAAATATAATATCTTTGTCTTGGCTGCATAAACAGAGGAATAGAATCAAGATCATGGAATGGAATGGAATGGAATGGAATGGAATGGAATGGAATGGAATGGAATGGAACGGAACGGAACGGAACGGAACGGAACGGAACGGAACGGAACGGAACAGAACAGAACAGAACAGAACAGAACAGAACAGAACAGAACAGAACAGAACAGAACAGAACAGAACAGGAGTGGAGTGGAGTGGAGTGGAGTGGAGTGGAGTGGATAGAATAGAATAGAATAGAATAGAATAGAATAGAATAGAATAGAATAGAATAGAATAGAATAGAATAGGAGTGGAGTGGAGTGGAGTGGAGTGGAGTGGAGTGGAGTGGAGTGGAATGGAATGGAATGGAATGGAATGGAATGGAATGGAATGGAATGAAATGAAATAATGAAATGAAATGAAATGAAATGGAATGGAATGGAATGGAATGGAATGGAATGGAATGGAATGGAATGGAATAAGAGTGGAGTGGAGTGGAGTGGAATGGAATGGAATGGAATGGAATGGAATGGAATAGAATAGAATAGAATAGAATAGAATAGAATAGAATAGAATAGAATAGAATAGAATAGAATAGGAGTGGAGTGGAGTGGAGTGGAGTGGAGTGGAGTGGAGTGGAGTGGAGTGGAGTGGAGTGGAATGGAATGGAATGGAATGAAATGAAATGAAATGAAATGAAATGAAATGAAATGAAATGAAATGAAATGAAATGAAATAATGAAATGGAATGGAATGGAATGGAATGGAATGGAATGGAATGGAATAAGAGTGGAGTGGAGTGGAGTGGAGTGGAGTGGAGTGGAATGGAGTGGAATGGAATGGAATAGAATGGAATAGAATAGAATAGAATAGAATAGAATAGAATAGAATAGAATAGAAGTGGACTGGACTGGACTGGACTGGACTGGACTAGACTAGAAGTGGAGTAGAGTGGAATGGAATAGAAGAATAAGAATAAGAATAAGAATAAGAATAAGAATAAGAATAGAATAGAATAGAATAGAATAGAATAGAATAGAATAGAATAGAATAGAATAGAATAGAATAGAATAGAATAGAATAGTTTATTGGCCATGTGTGATTGGACACACAAGGAATTTGTCTTGGTGCATATAACATCTGATTAAAGCACTCTTGCGGAAAAGCTAAACGAATTTAGGTGTTAGGGGAGCAAATGAATAGGTTGAAGATAGGTCCCACAGAAAGGAAGAGAGGGGCACACAGGTTGACATCATCTAGCATAGCAACGATTTTCACGCTTGCATACGATGTTAGGCGGTCAGTGTTTGACGCCATCATCATGTGCATGTTGACATTTTCACTGCTATTGTGAACAGTTTACATGTTCACTTTCTTCTTGTTTTCTGCAGTCCAATCTCCGAACTACGAGACTGGACTACGGAAACAAGATGTCAGCTTTGGAAGCCACATTAACATCGGAAGCTGCCATGCTGCCACCTTCTTGCGCTTGGGGAAGTAGGACGGGGGATATGGTAGAGGCAATTTTTGTCAGACATAATAGCGTTCTTCGTTTCAGTCAAGGTCAGGGTGTCGCTGCATCTGGAGGAGAAGTGGTTGCAGTGGTGGATCAAGTTGGGACAGATGGTGATTGGACCATGTGATGGACTAATGAGTGCAGGGGCTGGATTTGGGGTTTTGATTTATTGAGGGGAAGCCCGGAACTCTCAGATTCGGATTTTCCCAGGTGTGCCAGTATAAGGTAAAGGTAAAGGTTCCCCTCGGACATATGTGCTAGTCGTTCCCGACTCTAGGGGGTGCTGCTCATCTCCGTTTCAAAGCCAAAGAGCCAGAGCTTTCTGAAGATGTCTCAGGGGTCATGTAGCCGGCATGACTCAACGCCAAAGGCGCACGGAATGCTGTTATCTTCCTACCAAAGGTGCTCCCTATTTTTCTACTTGCATTTTTTACGTGCTTTCGAACTGCTAGGTTGGCAGAAGCTGGGACACCTAACTGGAGCTCACCCCATTACTCGGCACTAGGGATTTGAACCGCTGAACTGACGACTTTTCAATTGACAAACTCAGTGCCTTAGCCACTGAGCCACCACATCCAGTATACCTATTCCAATAAATGAAGATTTTTGAGATGAAGCTTGTCTCGGACTTTTTAATTGGAGTTGTTCTGGAAAGCTGACACAAGAAAGTGAAAAATAAAAGTTTTTTGGGAAGATGTTAGGCCAGAACTGACGAAGTTGGAAGCTGATGCAGTTGTACAACACATGTTTCCTTTCTCCTGTTCTGTTGCGTGTGTAGCTACTGCCCACACTTAACAGCTGTTGAATTTCCAAATTCTCCTCAAAACCCTTTTTCTCCTCTCTCTCTATTATGTGGCTACCGCTCAGTATTTAGAATTCACTGGAAGTACTGTAGCATTTCAGATCCTTCAGTTGTGTGAGGTCTACGATGACTCAGCCAGCAAATGTTCCGATTATGGTAATAAGCGACTATAACATCATTTCCACTGACAGTGGCATTCAAAAGTGTTGTTTTCTTAAGTTCTTATTTAATTACTATTGTGTCAGTTTCCACAGAAACCCTGTTCTACTGTCAAACCCGGGTTACTCCAGATCACTTTTAAACACAGAAACAGATGAACTGTTAAGATCGGTTCATATAAGTGATGTTTTTTTTTAAACAAAACAAAAAAAAAACAGTGAAAAGCATCATCCTTAAATATTGGATATTGACACTTCCACTTGGACTGATGGATACCGTTTCTTTTTCCTTTGTCGCTCGGCAACAAGTTTTCTACCTTTAAACTGCTTTTTTTTCTGGGAAAGGAGCACATTTTTAGTGTACCCGAAGCTAGTGCTAAGATGGTTTTAAGTATCTTACACCTGAACAAAATATTGCAGTGTTCCAATATCTGAGGGGCTGTCACAAAGAAGAAGGAGTCAAGCTATTCTCCAAAGCACCTGAATGCAGGACAAGAAGCAATGGGTGGAAACTCATCAAGGAGAGAAGCAACTTAGAACTAAGGAGAAGTTTCCTGACACTGAGAACAATTCATCAGTGGAACAACTGGCCTCCAGAAATTGTGAATGCTCCAACACTGAAAGTTTTTAAGAAGAGATTGGACAACCATTTGTCTGAAATGGTGTAGGGTTTCCTGCCTAAGCAGGGGGTTGGACTAGAAGACCTCCAAGGTCCCTTCCAACACTATTATTCTCCAAAAGAATAAAAGCCACTGATGTAAATGATTAAAGTGATGGAAAAGACGGGCCATGAAATGTTGGGCTCAGTGTTCTTTTTCAGGGAAGTTTTGAGTAAAGATGGGAGAGGATCTGAGGTTCTAGAGGACATTTCTTTTGCAAGGTCATTATTAATCATACAATTTTATTTATCACAGAACACAGAATGAGTCAAAATAGGGTGAATTATTCCTTGGTAAAGTCATATTGGATTGTACCCTGCCTTCCCCCCCCTGTAATATGTTATTTTTGGATTTATGAAACTATCAAGGAAATTTAAAGAGTCTCAGCCTTATAAACTGAAATAAATATTTATACTTTTAAATCTTGAAAGATAAAGGTAAGGACAATTCTGCAGGTGTATCCAAAAGTCTATAAAACAGCGAGTCCCTTTTCAGTGCCTTTTCTACAATGATAGAGTTGCTTTAATGTATAAATAGCCAAGTCTTTAAAAATAACAAAAGCTTTGCTATACATTTTCTCAGATTGTAAACTATAGTTCTGGTCTTCTGCTCCAAATATTTATATTGAGTAGCCTGTTCAAAGGTGGTAAGCCATCTTTGCCTCTTCGTTCCTTACAAATCATAAAATATAAACAATATCTTTTACAACTATGGATAATCTGCTTGAAAAACCTTCCAGGTAAACTATCAGGGTGCAGATAACTTAACTAATGTAGCATTCATTCTTAGCAACCTTTCTTTCTTTCTTTCTTTCTTTCTTTCTTTCTTTCTTTCTTTCTTTCTTTCTTTCTTTCTTTCTTTCTTTCTTTCTTTCTTTCTTTCTTTCTTTCTTCCTTCCTTCCTTCCTTCCTTCCTTCCTTCCTTTTCTCTTTTTCTCTTTCTCTCTCCCTCCCCCCTCTCTCTTCCTTTCTCTCTCCCTCTTTCTTCCTTTCCTCTCTTTCTCTTTCTTTCTCTTTCTCTTTCTCTTTCTTTCTCTCACTCTCTCTCTCCCTCCCTCTCCCTCCCTCCCTCTCTTTCTCTCCCTTCCTCTCCCTCTCTCCCTCTCTTTCTCTCCCTCCCTCTCTCCCTCCCACCCTTTCCTCTTTTTCTCTTTCTCGCTCTCTTTCTTTCTCTCTCTTTTTCTTTTTCTCTTTCTCCCTCCCTCCCTCTTTCTCTCCTCTCTTTCTTTCATTCTTGCTTCCTTCCTTCCCTCTCTTTTTCTCTTTCTCTTTCTCTTTCTCTCTCTTACTCTCTCCCTCCCTCACCTTTTTCTGTCTTTCTTTCTCTCTCCCTTTCCCTCCCTCCCTACCCCTTCCTTCCTTCCTTCCTTCCTTCCTTCCTTCCTTCCTTCCTTCCTTCCTTCCTTCCTTCCTTCCTTCCTTCCTTCCTTCCTTCCTTCCTTCCTTCCTTCCTTCCTTCCTTTTTTTCTTTCTTTCTTTCTTTCTTTCTTTCTTTCTTTCTTTCTTTCTTTCTTTCTTTCTTTCTTTCTTTCTTTCTTTCTTTCAATAGGATGAAGGAAGTGTCAAAGAGATTCCTATTACCCACCATGTGAAAGAAGGATGTGAGAAAGCAGATCCGGCACAATTTGAATTACTTAAAGTCCTTGGTCAAGGATCATTTGGAAAGGTAACGATGAAAATAAACTGTGTTTCTTTTAAATGTTGCATTGGATGTCCCATAGAGCCCCTGATTTTATTCCTCTACTACCCTGTTTCCCCCAAAATAAGACTTATTTTATCCCCTGATAATAAGCCCAATCAAGCTTTTGAGCGCATGGCAATAAGGCCAAGCACTTATTTCAGGGTTCAAAAAAATATAAGACAGGGTCTTATTTTCGGGGAAATACGATTGATAGATAGATGATAGATAGATAGATAGATAGATAGATAGATAGATAGATAGATAGATAGATAGATAGATAGATAGATGGATGGATGGATGGATGGATGGATGGATGGATGGATGGATGGATGGGTGTGTTAGGATATGATTTGGGCCTAACAGTTGTCCAGGCAATATATGTGTTCTGTGACTAAGTTTTAATGCTGCATCATGCTGTTATGCTGAGTCATGCTATAATTAGTTGTAATTTAACAACGTACTTAAGAAAGGTACTGTAATGTATTCAGTTGATGATAAGCTGCCATTGTGCTATCATCGCGTGCGTGTGTGGGTGGATCTGCTACCATCCGGGGTTTGTGAACCAGAGTGAACCAACTACTGTTTGTTTAGTAAGAAGCTTTTTGGATTTAACCGGTAAAGACTTGGACTGTTTAGAAGACTACGAGATTGTTTATTTTCCACTATAAAGAAAACTTTTGATAACACCAGTTTGTATGTATCTCATATCTCATTGTCTCAGCAACGTTTCTCTGTGCACTTTACTCTGCTAGTTGCTACTACAGCAACAATATCCTTAACAGGTTGGGTGGGTGGATAGATAGATAGATAGATAGAGTAGATGATATCCTGTATCCCCCAAAATAAGACATCCCCTGATAATAAGCCCAATCAGGCTTTTGAGCACATGGCAATAAGGCCAAGCGCTTCTTTCAGGGTTCAAAAAAATATAATACAATATAATTATTTTTGGGGAAACACGGTACATACAAGCTTAGTGTTTTTAAGTGCTGGGGAAGTTATTATTGTAAATCCTGCGAGCATTTCAGTTGCAGTAACTGTAGCACTGAGACTTATAAACAATAACATATTTAATATTTATTGTTTGTTGAGGTTTTCCTTGTGAGAAAAATCATTGGTCCTGATGCTGGACAACTTTACGCCATGAAAGTTCTAAAGAAGGCATCCTTGAAAGGTAAAGTTTAAAAACGCTTCTGCTGTGTTTATTTTGATTTGTGAAATAAAATAACCATTCAGAACTTAATAATCAAATTTTATTTTAAAAACGCTGATAAAACTCCATTGAAGATTGTGGTACTCGAACAGAAATTTCTCATAGGAACGAATGTGAAATCCTATTCAATATTGTGAAGGTGACGTAATATTTATATGGAAGCAAGTGGTTTCATTATAGTAGATTTTTCACTAACCAACTGGTTGTCCCAAAAGGTCCTTTTTACGGGAGGCAGCTGGAGTTTCTTCTTTTTCTTTTTTGAAGACGTTTTGCTTCTCATCCAAGGAGCTTCTTCAACTCTGGCAGAATGGCAGGGAATGGAAGGATTAGTATTCCTTGCAGACAGCTGGTCATTTGCATCTTTTTAGAGTGTCATTAAGGCCTCTTGGAGGTTTATCTGTGTCCTCTGGGTCACCTGAGAGGTGCTCCTGGTTCCCCTAGTCTGCAATTTTTCCATCCATTATTTCTTGTCTGGCCTTTGGGTGTTTTGGAAAATAGCTTGACCCCCCTCCTCTCTGTGGCAGCCCCTCAAATATTTCACCTGGAAATCTCAGAGCTGTAGATTTATCCTTTAAAACAGTACTTCTCAACCTTAGCAGATGGCATGGACTTTCAAGATGTGTGAACTTCAACTCCCAGAATTCCCCAGCCAAATGCTGGCTAGAGAATTCTGGGAGTTGAAGTCTGTACATTTTAAAACTGCAAAGGCTGAGAAACACTGCTTTAGAAGAAGATAATCCCATATCACTATGTGTAAAAAAAAAAGTTATTCCCATGTTCAATTCAATTATTACCAATATAAGTTAGTTAGCTTGTTTTTTTGTTTGTTTAAAAAAGTGTTTTATTTATAATACAAATCAAAAACAATGGACATAGCGTGACATCTCTGGTTTAAACATTTTCACCAAATTTTGTCATATAAATATTACACTTATTTACACTAATTATCACATTTCAAAAATGTATATTATTCTTTCATCCATATAGATTATTTTGATATCTAATTCAGTCGTATCTATCATAACAAATTAGTATAAAAACTTTCAAACATTTTTTTTTTAATTTGATTTATATGCCGCCCTTCTCCGGAGACTCAGGGCAGCTTATAACGCGTTAAGCAATAGCCTTTATACTTTTGTATATTTTATACAAAGTCAGCTTATTGCCCCCAACAAACTGGGTCCTCAATTTACCTACCTTAGAAAGGATGGAAGGCTGAGTCAACCTTGAGCCTGGTGAGATTCGAACTTACAGTATTTGCAGACAGCTGGTGTTAATCACAATGCTTTTAGTCTGCTGAGCTATCTAGGCTCTGCTCAATTTTACTTGTCAATGGTCCTGTATCCCAGCATTTCTCCTCCTTTCCAGCCAATAATAAAATTTGTTTCAGATTTCATAATACTCTGATTCATTCTTATCTTTAAGTTCCAAGGTCAGCCTGTCCATTTCTGCGCAAATTAATATTTTAGCTAACACTTCTTCTTCTGTGGGGATCTCTTTGTTTTTCCATTTTTGTGCAAAAGCTAATCTTTTAACATTGGGTAAATTGTGCTCTTATTGTATTTACCCTCAATAATATCCAGCAAAAAGAATTCTGATTTTGCTTCTATATTTTGCATTAGTATCTCTTCTATCCGTTGTCTTATCTGGGGCCAAAATTACCAATATAATTTTGAAGGGGACTGTTTTAAATGACTCAACGGAAAAGTTGGCACAGTTCACGAATATGCCGTACTCGTGAGTCATGCGACAGTTGTGACTTTTTCATGATGTTTTGGTGTGTTTGATGGTTGGATGTTGTTTGAACTTTCCCCTGGAATTTCCACGGAAATCACTGGAACACATCTAAAACTGACTAACAGAAGTTTGCTCGTAAAAATCCTTTGTTATGTCTGCTTATTGTAAAAGGCATAAATACGTATTTAGTTTCGCTCTTCTTGGAAAATTTATGTTTGCAGTTCGAGACAGAGTCCGCACAAAGATGGAGAGAGATATATTAGTAGAAGTAAATCATCCATTTATTGTCAAACTGCACTATGGTGAGTATTATTGTCAATGTCTTCGTTTCCAAGAGTTTGAATTACATCTACTGGCTTGGTTTAAAAAAAAAAAAAAAGGAAACCAGACTTTATATTGTGTGACAAGCCACTTAAGCAAATATTTTTAAATGTTTCCCACGAAACTGGGTTTATTTAGATTTTTTTATTATTATTTACATAGCGTAGGACATATCTTACATGGACTAGCAATATATATTAATATTTCATCTAGATAATGGGTGCCAACCTCAAGGCCTGTGGGCCAATTTGGCCTATAGGGTGCTTAGATCTGGTCCACGGTTGCCTCTGCCAGCGAAAAAGAAGGTTGAGAGGGCCACAGGATGCCCTCCTGGACTCCGTTCTCATTTACAAAAGCCTCCGCGATGACCCCATTTTTTCTGACAAAGGGTTGCAGGAGGCCATCGCAGCTGGAAATGGGGGGGGCTCTGTTTTCGCTGGCAGAGGGCTAGCAAAAGAAACTAAAAACAAAACAAAAGGAGAAATGTTTCCCCTTTTGCACTGGAGCATGCAAGAAGAGACAGGAAAGGAGAAAGGGAAAGAGGAAAGACAAAAAAAAGTAGGGAAGATGGGAAGAGAGCAAGGAAGGGAAAAGAAGGAAAGAGGGGAAGGAAGAAGAAAGGTGAATGAAGAGGGAAGGAAAAAGAAAGGAAGGAAGGAAGGAAGGAAGGAAGGAAGGAAGGAAGGAAGGAAGGAAGGAAGGAAGGAAGGAAGGAAGGAAGGAAGGTAGGTTATACCGAGAGGGAGGGAGGATCTGAGGGAAGTCTTGCCCTAGCACTCAACCACCACAAGTGCCTCTGACACAAGTGATGTCGAGCTGGCCACATCCCCCACCAGCTCAAACACAACCCTGATGCAGCCCTCAATGAAATCGAGTTTGACACCCCTGATCTAGATTAATAGAACGTAATAAAATATAAATGTTAAAAAGATCTATGTTCAAATGACTAGACCACTAACAGAGAACCTTTTCGGCACTTGTGCAGAAACATTACGTGCGTGCTTATCTGAGCTGCACTCTGGAGAAGCCGAACATCTGGGTTCTAGAGCACATGTGTGCCCGACGATCAGCTGGCTGGCACACATGTGCAGGCTGTTTTTCAGCACTGCTGCGTGCGCAAAGGGATTGCGCTCCGGAAAAGCCGAACTTCCAGGTTCTGGCACACATGCACACCCAATAATTACCTGGCCGGTGCGCATGCACAGGCCGGGTTTTGGCACTGCCCGGTGGGTGAAGAACAGCTGATCGTCGGGTGTGCATACGCGCCAGAAATCCGGAAGACAAACAGGCAAGGCTGCATGTGCCGGGCAACATGGCTTCGCATGCTACTTTGGGAACACATGCCATAGGTTCAGCATCACGGGTCTTGGCCATCTAACCATTGTTTATATCAGATAGTGAACCAGTATATCCCTCAGCTTACAGCTGGTCACGATGTGATTGACAGTTTGACGTGGGAGCCCATACATCACCCACATACTATGCCCCATTTACATAGAGAGTTCCGGCAGACACTGGGTGAGGTGCAACTCCCATTCAGGATTGTTCATTGCTGACCCGATAACTCAAAGTTTGGCACCTTTTGAGTGGGGTCACTTATATGTCTTCCTATGTCTGGATGTTCAATGACCATTTGGCTTTCCATTGGGAATCAAAGTTACAAGTTGTTGAACTTGTGAAAGTGCCAGTGGGGACTTCCTGGATTTGAGTCTTCCATCTGGTGGATTTTAAAAACAAAACCTCCTATACTATACTACTATCCTATACTATCACCTCTTACAATACTAGGCAACATAGTATCAGCAGTAGAGTCCTTCAAGCTTCTAGGTTCTATCATATCTCAAGACTTAAAAGGGACACCTAACATCAAAAAGATAATCAAAAAACAAAGGATGTTTTTTCTGCGCCAGCTCAGGAAGCTCAAGCTGCCCAAGGAGATGCTGATAACAGTTCTACAGAGGAATTATTGAGTCTGTCATCTGCAACCCAACAAAACAGATACAGACTTCAGAGGATAATTAGAACTGCAGAAAAAACAATGGCTACCAACCTACCTTCCATTGAGGACCTGTATACTGCACGAGTCAAAAAGAGGGCTGTGAAAATATTTACGGATCCCTCACATCCTGGACATAAACCGTTTCAACTCCTACCCTCAAAACGACGCTATAGAGCACTGCACATCAGAACAACTAGACACAAGGACAGTTTTTTCCCGAATGCCATCACTCCGCTTAACAACTAATTCCCACAACACTGTCAAATAATTTACTAAGTCTATATTATTATTCTCTTTCGTACTAGTATCTATCTCTTGCCACTTATTACTATAACCATGTTGTTTCTATCTTTCAATTTATATTGTTTTTATTTGTTTCGTAGTACGATTTGATAGCTTATTAGTAACCTTGACTATCACTAAGTGTGGTATCTTTTTATTCTTGATGAATGTATTTTATTCTCCTTATGTACACTGAGAGCATATACATGAAAGACAAATTCCTTGTATGTCCAATCACACTTGGCCAATAAAGAATTCTCTTCTCTTCTCTCCTCTCCTCTCCTCTCCTCTCCTCTCCTCTCCTCTCCTCTCCTCTCCTCTCCTCTCCTCTCCTCTCCTCCTCTCTTCTCTTCTATAAATGAAGGTCACAAAAAATGCTGCCTCCCATTTTAATAATTAAATTAAATACTAATACTATTGGTATTTAATAGTATTAAATACTAATAGTATTTAATACTATTAAATACTAATTAAATACAAACTATTGTATTTATTAAATACTAATACAAACATTTCAAGTTTTACCTAAATATGTGGATATCAATTTAGTATTTTGGCCAAATGTTTATAGAATCCCTCTTGATTAATTCCTCTTGCCTTGAATAGTTAAAAGTTTAGAGCCCTCAAAAGTCTTGTGTGATTAGGATATATTATTTAAGTATTTTATCTAGCTGCCTATCTGTTGTTCCACAAAACTGATTCATATTTTATGGCTGCTCTTTCCAGCCTTCCAGACTGAAGGAAAGCTATATTTAATATTGGATTTTCTCAGGGGAGGAGACGTGTTCACAAGATTATCCAAAGAGGTATGTATTTATGGACCTTTTAAAACATAGTGTGAATTGGTAGCCTTATAGTAAGTTTTTATCTTTGCCTTTTCATCCAAGAGCTCTGATTTCTCTTTTTTATATTTTCAATATCTATATGAGAGGGACATTATGCTCAGAGGAGATGACTAACTCAAATCCATTTATTCTATATCTTAGTTTCAAATCTGGGGTGGGTTTTTTGTTTTTTTTAGCCTAAATCTGGCTTTCTGTCACTATTCAGCGGTGAAGAAACTGGATCAACTTGCTGTTAATATCTCTTAACCTAATCTCCCTCCAAAATGGTGGGGACAAATTATGATCATGAAGTTAAGAGGGCGGTATGCTGTTTTTGGCTTTCTGGAGAAAAGGCAGGATTGAATAAATAGTTGCCTCCTACACTGTTATGACTACCTAAAAACCATCTTACTCTCTGCTTTAGAAATGTTGTTTTTTTTTTCCTCACTCAGAGGAAAGGTTTCTGTGTAAAAACACAACGAGGTCAAATATATTAATAAGTAAAGCATTTCTCGCTATGTAAGAAAGTAGGTCCTCCCCCACCCCAACCAGGACTTAGAAATGTCTTAGAAGGGATGCTAAAAGAAGAAATGCTTCAAAACACACTGGAGTGCAAAATCCATATCACCTGGCTGCTTTAATGAGTCATGAACAAGTGTTGGACTCAATTTTTGAGGTGTTCCAACCATGTTCAGATAGAATAACAGAGTTGGAAGGGACCTTGGAGGTCTTCTAGTCAACCCCCTGCTTAGGCAGGTGACCCTTCACTGCTTCAGACAAATGGTTATCCAACATCATCTTAAAAACTTCCAGTGTTGGAGCATTCACAACTTCTAGAGGCAAGTTCTTCCATTGATTAATTGTTCTCACTGTCAGGAATTTTCTCCTTAGTTCTAAGTTGCTTCTCTCCTTGATAGGTTTCCACCCATTGCTTCTTGTCTTGCCCTCTTTGGAGAATAGCTTGACTCCCTCTTCTCTGGGGCAGCCCCTGATAATTGCAGAATTTTGTCTTTTAATGATTAGCTGTCCTCTCACTTTTATTTTCTATGATCTTGGAGATCTTTTCATCATATGGAATTATTTGAGATACTTAAATAATCTTGTTCATTTGGACCTTTTTTTTCATGCAGAGGAATTAGGTATTTTGCTGGACCCATGTCCTTCCAGAGGTCAACCATTCCCCTTCCCTTCTAATCATTCATTTGTCATTCATGAGCTGCATCAAAAGGCATGCTCTGAATATTTATTCTTGGAGAACTAATAGAATCAATGTCCGTGGAGATTCTCAGTCATCCAGGTTATGGTTGTCCCAAAGGTGCTTTTTCAAAAGGCAACTGGAATTTATTTTTCCTTTTGCTTTGCTTTGTCTTCAAGGAAAAAAAATGAAAGTTCAGTTGCCTTTTCAAAAAAGCACCTTTGGGATAATAGGATCAATATTTGTCCTTTTCAAAGTTGCATATGTACAGTTCCTTCTTGTGGGTCAGCCAAGATCACAGACAACATGCGGTACGGACTAATAAATTTGCATCGCAGATCTTTAAACTTTGTAGCAGAGGTGGGTTTCAGCAGGTTCTGACCAGTTCTGGAGAACCGGTAGCAGAAATTTTGAGTAGTTCAGAGAACCAGTAGTAAAAATTCTGACTGGCTATGCCCCCATCTATTCTCTGCCTCCCGAGTCCCAGCTGATCGGGAGGAAATGGGGATTTTGCAGTAATTTTCCCCTGGAGTGGGGAGGGAATGAAGATTTTATAGTATCCTTCCCCTGGAGTGGGGAGGGAATGGAGATTTTACAGTATCCTTCCCCTGGAGTGGGGAGGGAATGGAGATTTTATGGTATCCTTCCCCTGCCATGCCCACCAAGCCACGCCACGCCCATCAAGCCACACCCATAGAACCAGTAGTAAAAAAATTTGAAACCCACCACTGCTTTGTAGGATTTGCTAACATCTTTGATGTACAGAAATTTAACCAGACCGGAATGTAAATCTATATAGTTCTTATTAGGTTATGTTTACAGAGGAAGATGTGAAATTCTACCTCGCAGAACTGGCTCTAGCTTTGGATCACCTGCACAGCTTGGGAATTGTATACAGGGACTTGAAGCCAGAAAAGTAAAGTAAAATGTATTTTATCCACTATTATGGTACTCTTATTTAAACCCTTTTTTTTATTTCCCATAAAATAAACGTGGAATCACTGTTATACAGGTAGTCCTTGACTTATGACTACAAATTAGCCCCAAAATTTTGTTGTTAAGTGTGACATGTGTTAAGTGAATTTTACCCCATTTTACAACTTTTCTGGCCACTGTTGTTAAGTGAATCACTGCAGTTGTTAAATTAGCAATACCGTTGTTATGTGAATCTGGCTTCCCCATTGACTTTGCTTGTCAGAAAGTTGCAAAAAGTGACTCATGTGACTCTGGGACCCTGCAACCGTCGTAAATATGAGTCAGTTGTCTGAATTTTGATCAAACCACCATGGGGATGTCCCGATGGTTATAAGTGGGAAAAACAACCATAAGTCCCTTTTTTCAGTCCTGTTGTAACTTGGGACGGTTACTAAACGAACTGCTGTGAGTCAAAGACTACCTCTATTCTTTTTTTTTACACAATACGTTTTCAGAAAATTCATAATTAATTAAATGTAAATACTATAGCATTTTAATTTGTCTTATTAAAATATTCCTGTTATGTGCATTGGTGAATGTGAATTTTAATTTTCAGCATTTTGCTTGATGAAGCAGGACATATCAAGTTAACAGGTAGGTGAAACTTATTAGTATAGCTTTTTTTAAAAAAATAATAATAATAATTACATAAATAGCATCAACTGATTAAAACAGGAGGTATTTTTAAGTGGGTCAAGTTGTTGCTGGATAGATTCATCCGTCATGTCCTCCTTTATCCCTTCAAATTATTGTTCAGCTTTTTGTTGGACAAATGCTACATTCCTAAAAGAATCGGTAAAAGTCGTTTAACTCAGCCTTTCAGCCGAGACCAAGTGTGCAGTTGTACAGTTGTGTATGTTGTACTTTCAGAGACAGTCATGTTACCTTACCTTCTTACCCTCTCTGGAGTATGTAAATTTTTTCCTGTGTTTTGATTCTTATGGTCATGCTGTTTAGAGTATCTGGTGTGCTTCACAAAAAGCCATTCCATTTGGATCTGTCAAAAAATAATAATTGCTTATTTATAACATTTCCTAGACACCAACTGTTAGGGCGACTAATATGTATGTACAATAAAAGCAAAACAAATTCTCCAGCAAGATAATAAAACAACTAATCAAAACAAGTGTTACGACAACAACACTCTCTAATCGCAGAAATGCAATTAATTTAAAACCAGACAGTGGCTTTTAGCCTGTTGAAGAAATACTGATCCTCATTATTCTAATTTGGTGCTTAACTGCAGGTAGCTGAGACTACATTTTATCGCCAAATGTTGACTAAAAATGACACCTGGGAACTAAGCATGCTTCAAAGAAAAGCTGTGTTAGTTAGCTTGCTGCACTATAGGCTGAAAATATTAAAATAGGGTGAGCAGAAATGAGTATACAAGCTCAGCATGGATTCTGCTTTTGGGGGGAGAAAAAAGTTACCATATATACAGTATATAATCAATGCATTTGTGAGATGATGCAAAGAAGGGCTTGTGTTAAATTAGAATATAATATAATAGAATAGAATAACAGAAAGGAAGGGACCTTGGAGGTCTTCTAGTCCAACCCCCTGCTTAGGTTGAAATTCCCCACTCGGAGAAAAGATACACCGTTGAAAATTTTAGCTTGGTCTTTGTACCAAGCTAGCTTGGTCTTTGTACCAAGACAGGTGATAAACCTGTCACTTGGATACTGGTGGAGGCCATGCAGAGATCAAAGCAGTGCTTCTCAGCCTTGGCAACTCTTTAAGATATGTGGACTTGAATTCCCAGAATTCTCCAGCCATCCATGTCCACAAATCTTAATGCTATCAAGGTTGAGAAACACCGGATCAAAGCCCTGGATGGATGGACCTTTCCAGAAACTGGAAACTAGAGTTAAGTCCAAACCACTTCTCCCCTTCAAACTTTTCATTGACCCAGTGGTGAGGCATATTGCTTTTACATCTAAAACAAGTCCATATTTTTACGGGTGATGCACAATCATAACTGACTTTATCTATAATGTATTCTTCAAACCGAGCATAAAGTTGTAACATCAACGAATTATGAATTCATGTACAGCAATTTAGGAAGGGAGAGGAAAGATAGCACTAGAACGTCGTTGTGTCGTTGTGCAGCTTGTGCGTATTTCAGCGGGTTTGCATGGGGCCATTTTAATTGCTTTATTTAGGAATTAGTTGAAGAGTTCATTGATAGTCATGTTGGGTCTCAGCCTACTAAAATTTAGACTATAGAAAAGAACCTATCAGTTTTCAGGTCTTGTTGGCCTGCAGCAAGGAGAGATTTGTTCAAAATGATGACATGAGCATCACCACATGTTGCAAGCTCAGCCTCTAATGCCCTCCCTGCAACATTACAATGCAAATACAAAAGGCCTGGAGTTTCTACCATGACACATGACTGGATAAGAGATTAAGAAGAGATCATGAAGCCGTCATGACCCTCCGTCGCCGCTTCTCATTGGGTAGAGTTGAGGAAAGTAGACATTTTCATGACAGCTGGAGGGCCATCGTTGACTTATCTCTAGGACACATTACTTCCCCTAAGATGCTAATCTTCTTTCTATGACTGATGTTTGCTCAGAATCTCTTTGCTTGGTATGTCTTTGCGATGCTGTTTTAGACTTCGGCTTAAGCAAAGAATCGGTCGACCAAGAGAAGAAAGCCTATTCTTTCTGCGGTACTGTAGAATACATGGCCCCTGAAGTTGTGAACCGGCGGGGCCACAACCAAAGTGCTGATTGGTGGTCGTTCGGAGTTCTCATGGTACTGTGCAATTAACGGCCTGATTTCGCGTTGCATGTCATAAGCATTTGAGACCCTTAATGCATGAATGATAGATACATTCTCATGAGGGAATTGAATAAACTGGTGGTTGTGGCCAAGGGTGGGCTACAAAAATTTTACCAAGGGGTTCTCTGCCCGGTTGCTGGGTGGATGTGGCCATGGTAGGCGTGGCCTAATTGGCCTCCTGCACCATGGTGGGGGGGCATTTGCCCTCCCCAGGCTCTGGAGACTTTCCTTTCCCGAACTTCCAGTAGTCCTGTTTTTCCGCTGTCCTCAAACCTCCATGCGTGCTCTGCACTTACCTGCATCCAAAACGGGCTTCATGGAGACACCTGTGAGGGAAGGGGGGGGGGCAGCCAGGAATAGGATTTGGGGTTCTCCGTACTGCACAGAATCTTAGCTAGAGGTTCTCCCGAACCCCTGCGAACCTCCAGCAGCCCATCCCTGGTCAAAAGCACTTGAGACTCTGGATGCATGAATGATAGAAGGGAATATTTGCATTTTGCAGGGTTGAACTGCGGAATCTTTGATTCTCTCTGAGCTTGGTTGTTTTCTTAGGTAATATCATCAACAACTGCACGCACTGATGATGTTGCCTAGTTTGGTGATGAAACATCTCCAAGAAAACCACTAAGCTCAGAGAGCACCAAGGTCCATGCAAATTGATATATTGTTATTGTAATTGAGTTTGATGTTTTTGGAGTTGTGGGTTAAATACTTTTATTTGTTTGGGGTTTTATTGCCATGGATGTTTTGTTTGTTTTATTTTTATTATTTTATTTTATACTCTTAGCATGGGGGTTTTATTATATTTTCTTTTATAAGATGCCAGGAGTCAGAAATATTCGGTGACAGACAAATTTAATGTGATGTAATAAATAAATAATTTATAATTATAATATTTCTGCTGCTAAACTTACATATTATATAATGCTATAGTAAATGTAAGGGATACGGTGGCTCAGTGGCTGAGCTTGTCGATCGAAAGGTTGGCAGTTCAGTGGTTCGAATCCCTAGTGCCGTGTAATGGGGTGAGCTCCCGTTACTTGTCCCAACTTCTGCCAACCTAGCAGTTTGAAAGCATGTAAAAAACGCAAGTAGAAAAATAGGGACCACCTTTGGTGGGAAGGTAACAGCATTCCATGCACCTTTGGTGTTTAGTCATGCCAGCCACATGACCACGAAGACGTCTTTGGACAGTACTGGCTCTTCAGCTTTGAAACGGAGATGAGCACCGCCCCCTAGAGTCAGGAACGACTAGCACATATGTGCAAGAGGAACCTTTACCTATAGTAAATTTATTTTAAATGAAATATTTATAGTTGTCATTAACTCTTTAAACAAAGTTATAAATGTATTTTCAGCCATCATAGTTTTGTCTGATGAATAGAATAGTATAGTATAGTATAGTATAGTATAGTATAGTATAGTATAGTATAGTATAGTATAGTATAGTATAGAATAGAATAGAATAGAATAGAATAGAATAGAATAGAATAGAATAGAATAGAATAGAATAGAATAGAATAGAATAGAATAGAATAGAATAGAATAGAATAGAATAGAATAGAATAGAATTTTATATTGGTCAAGTGTGATAGGACACACAAGGAATTTGTCTTGGTGCATATGCTCTCAATGTACATAAAAGAAAAGATATGTTCATCAAGAATCATAAGGTACAACACTTAATGATAATCATAGGGGACAAATAAGCAATCAGGAAACAATATCAATATAAATCGTAAGGATACAAGCAATAAAGTTATAGTCATACAGTCATAAGTGGAAGGAGATGGAAATATCATAAATTAATCAAATCTATATTAGTGCAAAGTGTTTAGAAAGCATTTAATGTCATCAAAATTGTTTAATATATATTTATTATTTAGCATAATAAATCTATTATCTATTATGAATTTAACTATTCTGTTAGTGTTTTAGTACAAGTTACTTTGCCTGCACAATATGTTGTAATAAGAAGGAGGCTTTTCTTAAATCTCAATTCTAGAAGCTTAAATCTTGTTACTTTGTTTTCTAAATATTTTTGGTCTTTGTTTCTTTCTCAGTTTGAAATGCTCACTGGTACTTTACCTTTCCAAGGTAAAGACCGAAACGAAACTATGAATATGATACTCAAGTAAGTATTTTTTTCTGTTCTGTTCCATTGCATTGCTAAGTATTTGCCAGTTAACAAAAATGGCCTGCAATACATGATATTGATACGATAAAATGATAATTGGGTGGGATAAACGTTACCCCTGCCCAAAATTCTTCACGATCTAAGCTGTTTGAAAATTTCACTATGGGCAAAAGTGAGTGATTTTGACATAGGATATTTTTATTTCAGGTTTTCAGGTTTTACATAGCTTCAAAGTATTGATCAAAGCAAAGCAAAACTTCTATTATGGTGGGGTCAGGGAACCTCACCATAAAAAATAAAGGTAGTTATCCATTTTTAAAATGGATGAGGAAAAAACATAAGCATTTGGCTTAATCCTTAGGACAGCGGTCCCCAATCTTTGCAGCCTGGCGACTTGGCTGAGGAGGGTGGGGGGAGAGAACCTGGCTGTGCGAGGGGTGGACTGGTCCACGTGTGCGTGTCTGCTGGCCCACCGCTTGTACGAGTACAGCTGTACACCACCCTACCGCTTGTGCGAGCTGAGCTGCGTGCAATATGTGCGGGCCGGCCCTCCTCTCACATGGCCAAGTTCTGAATAGGCCACAGTCTGATAGTAGGCTGCGGCGGAGTGAAATCCAATTTTTTCCCCTACCGGTTCTATGGCTGTGGCTTGGTGGGTGTGGCAGGGGAAGGATACTGCAAAATCTCCATTCTCTCCCCTCTTGGGGGAAGGATATTGCAAAATTCCCACCCCACTCTGGGGCCAGCCACAGGTGGTATTTGCCGGTTCTCCGAACTACTCAAAATTTCCACTACCGGTTCTCCAGTACCTGTTAGAACCTGCTGGATTTCACCCCTGGGCTGTGGCCTGGGGTGTGGGAACCCTTGCCTTAGGGTAACACTGTCAAATGAAGGATTAGTAATAAAGTTTTCCTGCACGTGTTGCGGGAAATCGGTTGAGGAATGACTGGTGCCCTTTGTGCAAAATAGCCAGTAAAACTCCAGACAATAAAGAAAGATGTAAATACTATAAATTGATATTAATATCAGTGCCAATTTAGTTGCCAGAGTCAAGATTGACTTGAAGACAATGCAAGGCGAGTTGATGTAGTGATTCAAGGCACCTGGCTAGAAATGTGAGTCTGTGAATTCTAGTTTTCTTTAGGCATGAAGCCAGCTGAGTGACATTGGGACACACACACATGTACAGACACACAAAGTTTGTGTTGCTTTTATGCAATTTATACAACTTAATAAACATTTCAACAGATTTTGAAAACTGATTTTTACGACATGCGTTTTTACCTCTTCGAGCATTTAAAATGAATCTTATATCAGTTTCGTGTTTTTTGGGGTGTGTTAATAAAAGAATGGAGGATTGTTTTCAAGACGGTGCATACACAACCTTGACTTGTGTGAGACTTTTGAGGCCTTGGTTCTGGCAAAGGGACCCTTGATCTTATGGGAGATATTAAAGTGATTGACAGGGAAATGGAATTACTGGCTTTCCAGATGTTGATTATGGGAGGTGAGGTGACTCTAGTAATCATGATCAACAACCTGACGGTTGAGTTATCATCTGGTGTCATATGAAGGTTTCCCAGAAAAAAAATTAACCTGCATACAATCCCATCAAAAAAGCAGACAGCTAAAGCTCATTTCTGACCTGAAAGTATCATGGAATGCTTGTTTTAAAGTAAAAAGTGAAAACTAAAAAAGAAATTGTATGTATTGCAGGATTGAAGTTGGCGCCAAGAGTGCCGTTGTGTTATAAGCTGCTAAAAATGCACCTTTTTAGAATACCATATTTCCCTGAAAATAAGACCGGGTCTTATATTAATTTTTGATCCAAAAGACCCATTAGGGATTATTTTCAGGTTGGGTCTTATTTTGGGGGAAATACGGTACTAAATGCATCCATCCGGCTTATTTTTGGGGTAGGGTTTATATTATGAGCATCCTGAAAAATCATGCTAGGACTTATTTTCTGGTTGGGTCTTATTTTTGGGGAAATACGGTACTTAAGTTAGAACAATAATTTCTTGTCTCTGTGAACAATCACATATACAGTGGGAAACACATATTCAAAGGCCCATTTGAGTAAATTGTTTGCATTTGATTTGTTTTTAATTAGAAAGCACTTCTTGAATCCGAATTGTCTCTTTTCCCAGAGCAAAACTTGGAATGCCACAATTCCTTAGCCCTGAAGCTCAGAGTCTCCTGAGGATGTTGTTTAAAAGGAATCCTTCAAACAGGCTAGGTAAGTTAATCCTGCCTACATCAGTCTTTCTTGAGGTGGAAATTTCCAGATGTTCTGGAGCTTCACCTCAAAATAACAACGGCAGCCACGGACTGGATCTCCAAACTCGACATTAAACTTTGAAACGTTATTTCTGTTTTCCTTTTAGGTTTTCTTACTGCTTTTTTTAAATTGTTTTAATTGTTTTAACCTGTAAAAATGAAGTGTTTTATTACTGTGTGTGACCAGCCATACGCTAAATAAATAAATAAAAACCTCAAAATATCACGTTCAAAGGATAAAGGAAAGAAATGCCTTAGTCTGCAACATTGCAAAAACTCCAGGCTGATGGACTGTGTTGTAGCATTTCATAACCTCCCTTATATAATCTATTATGGATAGTGTTTCTTGATTTTCAGGCAATTTAGGAAGATGGCAGGGATGGGCTGCTGGGGGTTCGTAAGGGTTCGGGAGAACCTCTAGCTAAGATTCTGTGCAGTTTGGAAAACCCCCAAATCCAGGGGTGGATTCTACTTAACTTTTACTACCAGTTCGCAACAGGAGCGTGCACATGCACAGATCACCCATGATGATGTCGGGGCAGGTGGGCGGAGCCTACTACCGCTTTTACTACTGGTTCTATAGAATTGGACTGGACCAGGAGCAACCCACCACTGCCCAAATCCCACTCCTGGCTGGCCTTGCCCACCTTGCCCCTCCCCTCCTAGAAGTCCCCACGTGGCCCATTTTGGATGCAAGAAAGTGCAGGGCTCATGGGGAGGCTCGGGGAGGGGGAAAAACGGGCCTACCAGAAGTTTGGGAAGGCCGTTTTCGCCCTCCCGGAGGCTCGAAAAAAGCCTCCAGAGCCTGGAGAGGGCAAAAACTCTCCCCCGCTATAGTACAGGAGACCAACTAGGCCACGCCCACCATGGCCACGCCCACTCAGCAACCGGGTAGAGAACCGCTTACTAAAATGTTTGAAGTCCACCACTGGAAGATGACATATCTAGAAGAAAGAGTAGATAGAATTAGAAGCCATCTCTTTCCCAAAGAGCACATGGGTAGCGATGATATTACACTATGAAACTCCAGAACACCACAGGTCAAAACTAAGATAACGAATATTGATTTTATTAGAGTTGGTCAGTGTCAGCCAGATGTTTAGAATGGATATGGCATTTCTATCCCCCTAGCAAGTCATTCCCAAAGACCTGGGTTAGGCAGATGTTGTTATTATAACAACTATTGTTGGGAATACTATGGCTGAATATCCAAACATTCTTGGATTTTTGTTCAAAAATTCCTTTACATTAGCCTTGGTATATTTTACATTGGTTTTTTTTTTTAAAAAAAGAACATTCTCTGTCATTGAAAGTCTAGAGATTCTCAGTCATCCAGGTCATAGTTGCGCCAAAGGTGCTTTTTCAAAAGGCAACTGGACTAACTTAGTTACTTCCTTCCTTTCTTCCTTCCTTCCTTCTTTCTTTCCTTTACTATTTCTTTCTTTCTTTCTTTCTTTCTTTCTTTCTTTCTTTCTTTCTTTCTTTCTTTCTTTCTTTCTTTCTTTCTTTCTTTCTCTCTCTCTCTCTCTCTCTCTCTCTCTTTTCTTTCTCTGTCTCTCTCTGCCTCTTTTTTCTTTTTCTTTCTCTCTCTCTCTTTCTTTCTCTGTCTCTCTCTTTCTTACTTTTCTCTCTCTCTCTCTTTCTGTCTCTTTTCTTTCTTTCCTTCCTTCTTTCTTTCCTTCCTTCCTTCTTTCTTTCCTTTTCTATTTCTCTCTTTGTCTCTTCTTTCTTTCTTTCTCAGTCGCTTTTTTCTTTTTTTCTCTCTCTGTCTCTTTCTCTCTCTCTTACTTTTTCCCTCTGTCTCTCTCTTTCTCTCTCCTTCTTTCCTTCCTTTCCTTCCTTCCTTCCTTCTTTCCTTCCTTCCTTCTTTCCTTTTCTATTTCTCTTTCTCTGTCTCTTTCTTTTCTTTCTTTCTTTCTCTCTTTCTCTTTCTCTGACTTTCTTTTCCTTCCTCCCTTCCTTCCTTCCTTCCTTCCTTCCTTCCTTCCTTCCTTCCTTCCTTCCTTCCTTCCTTCCTTCCTTCCTTCCTTCCTTCCTTTCTCATCCATGAAGCTTCTTCAGAATTGGAGAAGCTTCTTGGATGAGAAGCAAAACATCTCCAAGGTGAAACAAAAGAAGTCCAGTTGCTTTTTGAAAAAGCACCTTTGGTTCTGCTGCTTAAGCCCTTGGGGGCCTTCTGTGGTTGATATTTCATTTGCAGTAGCATGCTTGTGTAGACTGCAGTCTTTTGAATCTGACTTGCAATGCAGTGTAGAAAATGGGAAGCTGATGCTTAGGAACCGGAAAGTTTCTTTTCAGTATTTGAAAAAAAAAATATTTATGAATATATGATACTCAAAGCCAGGTGCAAACCTGTAGCTAATGCCGTTGTAACAGCAACCTGAAATCCCAGGAGTACAACATATAATTAAAGTAAGATTTATCATGCGTATTTCTGGCACCAGGAGCTCTGCAACACTCAAGTTCCAAAGTCCTTCAAGGAGATTCACAGTTTAACAAGATAGAAGACCCAGAAAGTCAGAGTTACCCATGCTACAGAAAAGCAAATTCTTCTACTCAAGCCAAGTAGACTTAACGTGTTTCCCCGAAACACGGAGAAACTTATATTTTTTTGAACCCTGAAATAAGCTCTTAACCTTATTGCCATGTGCACAAAAGCCCGATTGGGCTTATTATCAGGGGATGTCTTATTTTGGGGGGAAACACGGTACTTTTAGGACCCTTCTGATTGCATTGCTCAATCGATTGGGACCTTCATCAGCAGATGTAGTTGTTGTTTGATTGGCAATCATTTTGTGTCTTGTCTTCCTTGAAATTATAGGGGCTGGTCCTGATGGGGTTGAAGAAATAAAGAGGCATCCTTTCTTTTCAACCATTGACTGGAATGTGAGTCTATGGAATAAATCTGTACTCAGGATACCGTTCTCATAAGGACTCAAGTTTAATATAATGCTTGACAACTCTTGCATTTTTTTTAATGTTGGGAAATACCTTGAGCAGGTAAAGCAAAAAAAAAAAGCCAATATTATTTCTGCCAAAGGGCAGAAAAAAAGAAAGGGTAGTGATGCTGAAATAAACAACAACTCCTCTTCTTCTTCTTCTTCTTCTTCTTCTTCTTCTTCTTCTTCTTCTTCTTCTTCTTCTTCTTCTTCTTCTTCTTCCTCTTCCTCTTCCTCTTCCTCTTCCTCTTCCTCTTCCTCTTCCTCTTCCTCTTCCTCTTCCTCTTCCTCTCCTCCTCCACCTCTTTCTCTTCTTCCTCTTCCTCTCCTCCTCCTCCTCTTCTTTTTCCTCCTCCTCTTCTTCCTCCTCTTCTTCTTCCTTCCTCTTTCTCTTCGTCTACTTCTCCTCCTCCTCCTCCTTCTCCTTCTCCGTCTCTTCTTCCTCCTCCCCCTCCCCCTCTTCTTTTGCACCTTAGATGTAACTAATAGTACTTTTTTTCCCCAAAGCATTTAGAAGCTTTTCAAAAACGTTTATAGAAACGGGGGAGAACGCAAGTTCGAGAAAAGCATGATACCTTTTCATTCGCTAATGACTGCCTAGTGCTTAGAGAATATTTATACTCGCATCCAGTAGTTTTCTTTCCTCAATAAGTCTCTTTGAAGACGCAAACTCTTCTGTAATAGAAGGGGATGTTGATTCATTCCTCTTTCTGTGTCTCCAGATGGCTCTGGGGACAATCACAAGTGTGGGAAGAGGCACTAGGCACAGAAAGGAAACGTTTCTAAAATGGAACCTGCTGAAGCAAAGAACTTCCCATTAGAAAAGCAATATAGATCCACGCTAATCTATGATGAAATAATCTTTTGTGATTCTGATTCCAGAAACTTTACAGGAGGGAGATCCAGCCTCCATTTAAGCCTGCATCTGGAAGACCGGAAGACACATTTTGCTTTGACCCAGAATTCACAGCAAAAACTCCCAAAGGTAATAAATAGCACTTAGACTTATATACTGCTTCACAGAGCTTTTACAACCCTCTCTAAGCGATGCACAGATCTTTGTCCCCCAACAATCTGGGTCCCCATTTTACTCACCTCAGATGGATGGAAGGCTGAGTCAACCTTGAGCCTGGTGCACTGGTGGGATTCAAAATCTTTTACTACCTCTTCTGTGGGTGTGGTTTGGTGGGCATGGCTTTGTGGGTGTGGCTTCATGGGCGTGGCAGGGGAAGGATAGTGTAAAATCTCCATTTCCTCCCGATCAGCTGGGACTCCGGAGGCAGAGAATAGATGGGGGCGGGGCCAGTCAGAGGTGGTATTTACTGGTTCTCAGAACTACTCAAAATTTCTGCTACCGGTTCTTCAGAACTGGTCAGAACCTGCTGAATACCAACTCTGGCCTGGTGAGATTCAATCTGCCAAATTGCCGGCAGTCCGCAGAAGTAGCCTGCAGTACTGCATTCTAATCACTGCGCCACCACGGCTCTTATTACTCTTATTACTTATTAGTAATATCCTAATTGGGATGCGGTGGCTCAGTGGCTAAGATGCTGAGCTTGTCAATCGAAAAGACGGCAGTTCAGTGGTTAGAATCCCTGGCGTCGCGTAACAGGATGAGCTCCCGTGACTTGTCCCAGCTTCTGCCAACCTAGCAGTTCGAAAGCAGGTAAAAAATGCAAGTAGAAAAAATAGGGACCATCTTTGGTGGGAAGGGAACAGCATTCCGTGCGCCTTTGGCGTCGAGTCATGCCGGCCACATGACCACGGAGACGTCTTCGGACAGCGCTGGTGGTTCTTCGGCTTTAAAATGGAGATGAGCACTGCCCCCTAGAGTCGGGAACGACTAGCACACATATGCGAGGGGAACCTTTACCTTTAGTATCCTAATACTGAAAAGATTATAATATATTACAGGCAGTCCTTGACTTCCAGGAGTCCAGTTGGCAAATGACTCATATTTATGACAGTTGCTGCATCTCAGGGTCATATGATCCACTTTTGCAATGTTCTGACAAGCAAAGTCATCGGGGAAGCCAGGTTCACTTAACAACCATGTTACTAACTTAACAACTGCAGTGATTGACACAACAACTGTGGCAAGACTAGTCGTAAAATGGGGCAAAAGTCCCTTAACAGATATCTCAGCAACAGAAATTTGGGGCTCAATTGTGGTCTTAGGTCAAGGATTATCTGTAATGTATTGTATCTTCCCTCCACCCATTCCTCTTTAATAACAGAACTTTCCATTTAATAATCAGAATAGGCATAAACTGTTAGTAAGAATAAATAAATATAGGGCAATCCTATTGGTCTCCCCCAAAATCATTATAAAGATGCTATTAGTTTGTGGGTGTTTTGTTCTTTTAAAAACATATGGCTTTTAATTAACATCACTGAATTGAAATTGAATTAGTTTTCCATGCTAATTATTTGTTTTTTGTTTTTTAAAAAATCAAGCCTTCATTATCCTTTGTTTGCTTCTTTCTTACAACACTCAAGTGGTGGTTAGATTTGCCATCTTTGATTCTTTGATAAATCGGCATTATGATATAGAATATTTTATTATTATTATTATTATTATTATTATTATTATTATTATTATTATTATTATTATTATTATTATTATTAATTAAATTTATATACTGCCCTTCTCCTAGTGGACTCAGGGCGGTGTACAGCCAAGCATAAAAAGCACTCCAATACAAAATTTAAAATATTAATAAAAGAATTAAATAATTTTGGCCAATAAATTTAGAAAACCAATAGGCAATTAAAATTTAAAACCCATAAAAACTTTAAACTTAAAAAGGGGGGGGTTGCGTTAGACTTCGGCCAATTCTAACGTGTCATACTGTTCCATTTTAATCAAGATTCTCCTGGAGTCCCGCCAAGCGCCAATGCCCATCAGCTCTTCAAAGGTTTCAGTTTTGTGGCAACGAACACCATAGAAGACCACAAAATCACACCTCTGAACAACATTTTGCCAATAGTACAGGTAAAAAAAAAAAAAGTGCATGTGGAGTTTCTAGTCCCATGATGGCGAACCTATGGCACATGTCAGCCATGTTGGCTGGCATGCATGGCATTGCCTATTCCTCTTCTAGGTTTCTGTTGTGGCCCGTCAGCAGCCTGTGCAGCTGGTAGCTGATTCTGACAGCTAGGAGGCTGGTGTGGTGTTGCGCCAGCAGCCTGTGCAGCTGGCGCTCGGGTCGGATAGTGAGGAGGCTGGAGAAGATGTGGTGCCAGAGGCAGGGATTCAGCCAGGGCCTTCAGTACCTCCAGAAGCTCCTTTAAGGGAAGAGGATGAAGAGGAGGAGCCTCTTCTCAATGCAGGAGCGCGCAGAGCTGCCAAAAGGCAGGAGTGGCTCCTCAGGAGGAGGTTTCCTCAAGAGTAAGGCTTGGGGCTAATTGACCACTCCCTTAGCCTATTTAAGGAGGAATGTCACTTGCAGCAAGCTGTAGGGAACAACTTTAGTTCAATCTCCTTCGCGTCTGGATTCTCTGCAAAATTGTTTCTGGGCTTTCTGCCAACTCATAGTAAGACTGTGATTATCTTATCTTAGAATTCTGCTAGGCTGTTAAGACAGTATGAACAGCCTTTGGTTGATAAAGACTAAGTTATTTGAGTAAAATAAGCTTTGTATAGAGTTTGTGTGTGCTGCGTTCTTTGTGGTCTGTAGCTGGGGCAGAACAGTTTCTGGCACACATGCGCACGCGATTATCAGCTGTCCTTTGTGCATGCGACAGTGCAAGAAATGGTCAACGTATTAAATCCAAATTCAACCAAAGTCTTATATAATGTTAATTGTGAACCAGTTGAGATGCATCAACAACTGCATCCACTAAGCCTAAAACTTAAAAAGGACAAAATGGCCCAAAAGTTGGTCGTTTTAGGTCTGCCTCTGCCCTTAACTACTATATTTCTTTTCACAAGTCCCAATGGTATGGAGCTGATAAGAAGTGTAGCGTGCCTGCAGAAACGTTCCAAAAAAGTTTATGAAATAATTGCAAAGTTTTAAAAGTTGTTTTACTGTGTTCTTTAGCAACTTCATGGGAGCAGTGCACTCTTCACAGATGCCTATGAACTTAAAGAAGACATTGGCGTGGGCTCCTACTCGGTGTGTAAGCGCTGCATCCATACAATTTCCAATATGGAATTTGCTGTGAAGGTATGTAGGATAGGGGTGAAATCTTTATTGTTTATTTATTTATTGGTTCGATTTATATGCCGCCCTTCTCCGGAGACTCAGGATGGCTTACAATGCGTTAAGCAATAGCCTTCATACTTTTGTATATACAGTACCTGTTTAGTAGGTCTTTTGGCCTACCCTAGCGGTATTTTTTTTTAAACAAAGTCAGTTTATTGCCCCCACAATCCGGGTCCTCATTTTACCTACCTTGGAAGGATGGAAGGTTGAGTCAACCTTGAGCCTGGTGAGATTTGAACTCGCAGTAATTGCAGGCAGCTGGCAGCTAAGTGCTACTTTAACAGCACTTTAGTCCGCTGCTCCACCAAGGCTCTTGTTAATAAATCCAGCAGGTTCTGACAGGTTCTGGAGAACCGGTAGCGGAAATTTTGAGTAGTTCGGAGAACCAGCAAATACCACCTCTGGCTGGCCCCAGGGTGGGGTGGGAATGGAGATTTTGCAATATCCTTCCCCTGCCATGGCCACCAAGCCACGCCCACAGAACCGGTAGTAAAAAAAAAAATTCACCACTGATATAGGGGCACTATTTTTTCCCCACATCACTGGCAACTCTGAAGCTGGCTTAGCTGAGGCCATCTTAGAGGCTTCAGTGTTGCCACAATGGTGATGAGGAATTGGGGCGGGGGGGGGCGGGAGTAGAGATAGTTGGAGTTCTGTGGCCAAAACAAAATAGTTTTCCCTGAGAACCAAGGTCATTCCCCCGGGTGGCTGAAGAGAGGAGGAGTGAAGTTTCCAAGCAACCATGCAGCACTTTGATTGGACCATGTGACCCATGGTTTGGGGGAAAGGGGAAAAACTTTTAATTAGGTTTGTGCCAATATTTGTTCTTTGAGGAACCTGCTTGCCTCAGAGTTCTGTTTGCTATGAGTGTATTACTTGGAACCCTGACAATCATGTTTAAATATCTAAACGTATATAACAACCCACATAAATTAGTCCACATTTAATAAATGTTTTATAGTTCTTAACCATTTTAAATTAAATTAAGGTTTGGGTTCTTTTCATCTTATTTAGAATGAATATATAAAGGAAGAGGACTCGTTTTTTTTTCTAGACATCTAAGCTGCAAATTTGGCAATGTATGATACCAATAGAGGAGAATATTCATAGCTCAAGGTTAAACTATGGGATCCTTGTTGCCCTCTGAACTTGGTTGTTGGCTTGTAGATGTTTTATGACCCACCCATGTAATATCATCAGTGCTACTAAAGAGTGGGGTTCGCTTTCTTTTATGTAGAATAGGATAGAATAGAATAACAGAGTTGGAAGGGACCCTGGAGGTCTTCTAGTCCAACCCCTTGCCCAGACAGGAAACCCTACACCACTTCAGACAAATGGTTATCCAACATCTTCTTAAAGATGTAAAATAGAGAACAAACCTTACTCCCTCCTAGCACTGATGATGTTAACCTAGTTTGGGTAATGAAACATTGGTAATATATGCTTCTTTCTTGGGGGCTGACATGTTGTTATCTTCAATTATTTGTGGATGTGCTATTTAGAACTTTAACAATAAGAAGATAATTGCCAGAAGGATATTTTACTATTGCTGGTATTTCATTCATGCATGCATGCATTCATTCATTCATTGGCTGCCCATCTTAAAACTGATTAATTCTGGGAGGCTTACAATTCTAAAAGATAAAAATAATGTATGTACTAAAAACAAAGTTAATACAAAGCCAAACACTACAGTCCAAATAAAGATGGGGAGACCAGGACCAGGATGGAGGTGGGGGAAAGGTGGGATCTATTGTACATCTATCAACCACCTCCACTGTGATGTTGCCCCATTGGAGCCCCAAGCTATCTGGCAAAACCAGGTCTTTAGGTTCTAGCCAATCTTTCACTGGAGGCAAAATGTTCCAGAGAGCAGGTGCAACGGCAAAGAAGGCCTTTCCTGTCGATCCGGCCAGCCAGAATACTTGGACTGATGGCACCAGTGGAGCAGGCCAATCCCAGTCCTCTCTGTTTCCATTTTATTGGCATAGTGTAGAACTTTAGTACATGAGTTGCGTCTACTAAATGTTGGTGTCAGGCCTGGAAGCCATCTTTTTCATTGGATCTTCAGGCCTGCCACATTTACTACTGTGGGAAACTGGGAGCGGGGATTGTATGAAGCTAGGGCAATATGTAGCCATAATAACATTCTTTTCTCAGAGAGTCAAGGACATCTTGCCCTGCACCTGGAGGGGTGTGACTGGGAGGCATCTCCAATTGGGATGGTGCTTTGATTGGACCATGTTTTTTTTTTTTTTAATTTGATTTATATGCCGCCCTTCTCCGGAGACTCAGGGCAGCTTACAATGCGTTAAGCAATAGCCTTCATACTTTTGTATATTTTACAAAGTCAGCTTATTGCCCCCACAAATTGGGTCCTCAATTTACCTACCTTAGAAAGGATGGAAGGCTGAGTCAACCTTGAGCCTGGTGAGATTCGAACTTACTAATTGCAGACAGCTGGAGTTAAACTACAATGCATTAGTCTGCTGAGCTATCCAGGCTCCTATGAACATGTGATGGATATGTGGGTGTTGGGCAGGGACTTGGATTTTCCTTTGGGTGGGGAAAACCTGGAAACTTTCAGATTCGGGTTTTCTCAGATGTACCAATAGGACATCTCTAATAAAATGGAAGTTTGAGGAAAATCAAGCCTCAGAGTCTTCTTTGTTGGCCTGACACTTAGGTTCAATTAGCATGATGTTTTTGTCATTTAGACAGTTCAAGATTTGAAGTGGCACATCCCTTACCTAGGCAGGCCTTTTAAGTTTGATGCCTTATTTCTATCTAATGTCTCATCTGTGGATCTGCCTTGAGGTAGGAAAGAAAAAGAGAAAGAATCAGTGTCCACGTTGTAAAATTGAGGAATTCCAATGTTTTGAAATGCTGGGGACATCTTCCAGTGATATTGTCTCTAACCTAGTACTGCTTAGAATTGCTGGCACTTGATTGTGATGCTGGCTTCACAATTCTGGGAATTGAAGGGAAGAAGGCTGCTTCTGTGTCCTTGTTTACAAGGTGGCCTTGAAAAACGAGGCTATTGTATGCTTTCTTAAATAGAAATGTGCTTCGTTGCGCTGAATTTAATCTCCTGTCACACTTCTTTGTGGCCATTGTCTCTCCCCCCTCCAGATAATTGACAAAAGTAAGAGAGATCCTTCCGAAGAAATAGAAATCTTGATGCGGTACGGACAGCACCCTAACATTATTACTTTAAAAGATGTAAGTATTCTGTTTGGTTTCTAGAGCCCGTACAAAGTGTAGCTGTTGATGGGATGAAGGCCTTTCCTCTGGTCCAGCCTCTGCTGGGTTGCAGAAGAGAAGCTTTCGATATTTGAAATATGGTTCTGTTTGATTAAAAAATAGGCTTTGTTGTGGTACGTCTACAAAGGTCTGTGGGTTTATTGTTCCCAACTGGGTGGAAATGTAATTTCATCTGTATTAACGTTATAGAAGGGATGTCCATCCTTTGCAATTTGTAGACCTCAACTCTCAGAATTCCTCAGCAGCATGGTGAATTCTAAAATAGAGTGGAGTGGAGTGGAGTGGAGTGGAGTGGAGTGGAGTGGAGTGGAATAAGAATAGAATAGAATAGAATAGAATAGAATAGAATAGAATAGAATAGAATAGAATAGAATAGAATAGAATAGAATAGAATAGAATAGAATAATGGAGTGGAGTGGAGTGGAGTGGAGTGGAGTGGAGTGGAGTGGAGTGGAGTGGAGTGGAGTAGAGTAGAGTAGAGTAGAGTAGAGTAGAGTAGAGTAGAGTAGAGTAGAGTAGAGTAGAGTAGAGTAGAGGAATGGAATGGAATGGAATAAGAAGAGGAGAGGAGAGGAGAGGAGAGGAGAGGAGAGGAGAGGAGAGAAGAGAAGAGAAGAGAAGAGAAGAGAAGAGAAGAGAAGAGAAGAGAAGAGAAGAGAAGAGAAGAGAAGAGAAGAGAAGAGAAGAGAATACTTTATTGGCCAAGTGTGATTGGACACACAAGGAATTTATCTTAGGTGCATATGCTCTCAGTGTACCTAAGGAAAATAAAATACATTCATCAAGAATAAAAAGATACAACACTTAGTGATAGTCAAGGTTACTAGTAAGCTATCAAATTGTACTAGAAAACAAGTAAAAACAATATAAATGGAAAGATACAAGCACATGGTTATAGTAATAAGTGGCAAGAGATAGATATTAGTAAGAAACCCTAAATTATTTGACAGTGTTGTGGGAATTAGTTGTTAAGCAGAGTGATGGCATTCGGGGGGAAAACTGTCCTTGTGTCTAGTTGTTCTGGTGTGCAGTGCTCTATAGCGTCCTTTTGAGGGTAAAAGTTGAAACAATTTATGTCCAGGATGTGAGGGGTCTGTAGATATTTTCACAGCCCATCAATTCTGGGATTGAAGTCAACAAGTCTTAAAGTTGCCAAGTTTGGACACCTCTGCTTTATGGCGAAGGAAAGAAGCTCATTTAGCACATGGTCTTGGTTGTTTCCTCAATCCCTCAATGTTCTCTCACCTGCCAGGCTGAAACAGCAAAAGGTTATTCAGTAGATTTGGAATCTTTGCCACCTTAAAAAAAATGGTATCGGTGGAAAGTCAGCCTCTTCTGTTGAGTGTGCCTCTAGGCAGACCCTGTGTTTCACGCCCCGTTCCTGGAGTATGTGTTACTCAACTATATTAAACTTCTACAGGTGTACGATGATGGTAAATATATCTACCTTGTCACAGAATTGATGAAGGGAGGGGAGCTCCTGGATCGTATTCTCAGACAGAAGTATTTCTCAGAACGCGAAGCGAGTGCCGTCTTGTATACTATCGCTAAAACTGTGGACTACCTGCACTGTCAAGGAGTAAGTTGGCCCACATTTTGATAATTTAATTAAGTTGTGGATTTATGTTTTTAGGGTTTGTTGCGATCTTGGCTTTATGCTTGCTGTAAACTGCAACAGAGTTGTACTTTATGATTAGTGGCCATATAAAGACGCTGAGCGTGTCGATCGAAAGGTTGACAGTTCAGCAGTTCGAATCCCTAGTGCCGCGTAATGGGGTGAGCTCCCGTTACTTGTCCCAGTTTCTGCCAACCTAGCAGTTGGAAAGCACGTGAAAAATGCAAGTAGAAAAATAAGGACCCCCTTTGGTGGAAAAGTAACAGTGTTCTGTGTGTCTTTGGCATTTAGTCATGCCAGCCACATGACCACGGAGACAGTGCTGGCTCTTCGACTTTGAAATGGAGATGAGCACTGCCCCCTGGAGTTGGGAATAACTAGCACATGTGTGCAAGGGGAACCTTTACCTTTACCTTAGAGATTCTCAGTCATCCACATCATGGTTGTCCCAAAGGTGCTTTTTCAAGAGGCAACTGGGCTTCCTTATTTTCTCTTTTGAAAACGTTTCGCTTCTCATCCTAGAAGCTTCTTCAGATCTGACGTGACATTCGAAGGATTTATATTCCTTGCAGACAGCTGGTCCTTTGCATTCGTTTTTTTTTTTAAATTAGATTTATATGCCGCCCTTCTCCGGAGACTCAGGGCGGCTTACAAGGCGTTAAGCAATAGCCTTCATACTTTTGTATATTTTATACAAAGTCAGCTTATTGCCCCCCACAAACTGGGTCCTCGATTTACCTACCTTAGAAAGGATGGAAGGCTGAGTCAACCTTGAGCCTGGGGAGATTCGAACTTACAGTAATTGCAGACAGCTGAATGTTTCTTTCTTCCTTCCTTCCTTCCTTCCTTCCTTCCTTCCTTCCTTCCTTCCTTCCTTTCTTCCTTCCTTCCTTCCTTCCTTCCTTCCTTCCTTTTCTTCTTTTTTTTAAATTGGATTTATATGCCGCCCTTCTCCGGAGACTCAGGGCGGCTTACAATGCGTTAAGCAATAGCCTTCATACTTTTGTATATTTTATACAAAGTCAGCTTATTGCCCCCACAAACTGGGTCCTCAATTTACCCACCTTAGAAACGATGGAAGGCTGAGTCGACCTTGAGCCTGGCTAGGATTGAACTCAGAGAAATTACAGGCAGCTGGTGTTGATTGCTGCCTTTAGTAGGAGGCATTAGCCCCCTACGCTACACAGGCTCCTGCATGCCATAGGTTCGCCATCATGGCTCTAAAAGGATGCCAATGACCAGCTGTCTGCAAGGAATATAAATCCTTCCATCCCCCACTATCCCACCAGAGTTGAAGAAGCTTCTTGGATGAGAAGCAAAACGTCTTCAAAAGAGAAAACAAGGAAGCCCAGTTGCCTCCTGAGAAAGCACCTTTGGGAGAATCTTTTAAACATATAATTAAATATCCATGTACTGAAATCCTGAAGAGCCAGTTTGGTGGAATGGTGAAAGGATCACTCCAGAATCCTGGGAAGCCATGCTTATAATCCTACTTTCGGCATGAAAGCCAGCTGGGTGACTTTGGGCCAGCCTCTCTCAGAAGAGAAGAGAAGAAAAACGGGCAAGGAAACAGCAGTTCTCAAACCTTGCCAGGAAAACCGCAAAAAATGACGCAACTAGACGTTAGGTGTCAACATTGACTCAAAGGCACCAAATAAACAAACTGAAGTCCTTATATTTCCTATATCATTTCAGAAAATGAGTTGATTTGAGGACAAATCATGCTAACCAGAGACTGGTCTGTATAATAAAGCTAAGTGGGATATTGTCAGGGGTGGGCTGCTGGGGGTTCGCAGGGGTTCGAGAGAACCTCTGGCTAAGATTCTGTGCAGTTTGGAGAACCCCCAAATCCCACTCCTGGTTGGCCCCACCCACCCCTCCCCTCCCCTCCCAGGAGTCCCCACATGGCCTGTTTTGGATGCAGGTATTTGCATGGCACGCACAGAGGCTCAGGGAGGATGAAAAACAGGCCTACCAGAAGTTACCAGAGGGGCTCCGGAGTCTGGGGAGGCCGTTTTCGCCCTCCCAGAGGCTTGAGGAAAGCCTCCAGAGCCTGGGGAGGGCAAAATCATGCCCTCCCCCATTGTGATGCAGGAGGTTGACTAGGCCATGCCTATCATGGTCATGCCCAAGCCCACCCAGCAACCGGGAAGAGAACCCCTTGCTAAAATTTTTGAAGCCCACCCCCTGGAGATTGTATTTTAGAATTGAGCTGGCAATTGCTGGAGGTAAAATTAGAATTTGTTTGCTTTTAAGAATGTTTGCCACCCAAAGTCAGTCGTGTTGGACGGCCGTACAAATTGAATGAACCCATCAATCAATCCATAAAGAAGTAAACAAACAAACCTGATTTAGAAGCGGGTGTTTGTAAGCAAAAGAGAGAATCAGATTTAATGATTCACTTTTTAAATGACAGCTGGATAAATTGATCCTGTGGTCTGTGCCTAATTTTGAAATCTCATTTTGTTTTAGAAATTGGATTTAAACATTCAATCATTCATTCTATTCCCCTTTGTTTGGGTTACTCCTGAGTTGATAAAATTACTCGATCTCTTAAAATGGTTTTTTTTTTCCTGATTTCAGCCAAAATAGTTGGGTTTTATATGTTTGGTTTTTTTTTAAGGTTGTGCATCGGGATCTTAAACCAAGTAATATTTTGTATATGGATGATTCCAATAATGCTGATTCCATCAGGATTTGTGATTTTGGCTTTGCAAAGCAACTTCGGGGAGAGAATGGGATTCTCTTAACACCATGCTACACTGCTAATTTTGTCGCACCGGAGGTATGCATTTTCCTGTTTGGTTTTACAAATCGTTCTTTTTAAATCTCCAGGAAAGTTGTTTTTGTTTTTTTTAATTTGATTTATATTCCGCCCTTCTCCGGAGACTCAGGGCGGCTTACAATGCGTTAAGCAGTAGCCTTCCTACTTTTGTATATTTTATACAAAGTCAGCTTAGAAAGGATGGAAGGCTGAGTCAACCTTGAGCCTGGTGAGATTCGAACTTACAGTAATTGCAGACATCTGGTGTTAATCAGAATTCTTTTAGTCTGCTGAGCTATCCAGGCTCATTTGTATTTCACAAGTTTGTTCCTTGCAACATAATGATTGATTTATTCTCTCACATACAGTAGTGGCCGAAATTGTGGAAACCTTTTGGGAAAAGTGTATTTTTGAGGTTTGGTGGTTAATAACACCACTTTTTTTTTTCTTTTTGGAGTTTCAAGATAATCCTATTCCACTGTTGAAATGGCCTGGGAATAGCCCAGACCTTCACCCAATTGGAAATCTATGGAGCCGACTAAAGAAACTTGTTAGTCAGAAGCGACCCAGCAATAAAACCCAGTTAATAGAAGCCATCATTCAATCTTAGTTTCACATGATAACAGCTGCAGAACTAAAAGACTTGGTTCACTCCATGTTGTAAGGCTGTAATTCATGCTAAAGGTTACCCAACGAAGTATTAACTGACATGGTGATAATTTTTGTATATCTCGTTTTTTTTCTATGGAGATAATTTTTGTATATCTCATTTTTTGTACATGTTTCACTTTTCTTCTTTATACTGTAACTGCTATTCTAATAGTAAATCCTTCATAAAAGTGATGGCATTACATTCTTGATTAAATTATCTTTCCATTGATATATAATTTTATGGTACTACTCCCCCCAAAAATGGTGTTATTAGCTAATTTTAGAAAATACACTTTTCCCAAAAGGTTTCGAGAATTTTGGCCACTACTGTAAGAGCATGCATAAATGGGATTCTTAATGTATAGAAACAAACATGGAAACCCAGAATTCAGTTGAATATTGATTATTGTTCTGTATACTACTGCAGCATTTGAGTGGTGCTGTGGCCTACAGGTGGAGCTCTCGCCTCACAATCAGGTGGCTGGGAGTTCAATCCTATGTAGAGACAGATATTTCTCTCTCTGGGCACAATGAGAATGCATCTGCTGAAAAAAAACTCTGCATTGGCGACAGGAAGGGCACCCGGCCAGTAAACATTCAGCACCATTCAGTTGCTCAGACTCCACCCCTCAAGGGATTATGGAGTCAATAAAAGAAGATGATACTTCTGCAGCATTTCAGGAGAAGGTAACTATTTTATTTAAGCAGCACTGTGGTCATTAGTTTAAATCAGTGTTTTCAACCTTGGCTACTTCAAGATGCATGGACTTCAATTCCCAGAATTCCCCAATCAGCATGCTGGTTAGGGAATTCTGGGAATTGAAGTCCACGCAACTTAAAGTGGCCAAGGTTGAAAAACACTGATTTAAATTTACTTCTAAATCTGAATGTGGTGAAGGTTTGCCTTTCTAACAATAACATGGAGTTTTTGTTCATCTTCTAGGTCCTCATGAGGCAAGGCTATGATGCTGCTTGTGATATTTGGAGCTTGGGTGTTCTTCTTTATACAATGCTGGCAGGGTGAGATGTGCCTTTCACATGTTGACATAGCTATGAATTTGCAGATGTTCAAAGCCATGACTCTTCTGCTTATTTTATAGGATCAACCCAGAGTATGAAATCTGTCCTAAATCAGCAAGTTCCATCTATGTTTCTGAACTACTTATGCAAAACAAACTAACATCCTTTCTTAAAAATATTTTTAGGTACACACCTTTTGCGAATGGGCCCAATGATACCCCAGAAGAAATCTTGTTACGGATAGGTAGTGGAAAATTTTCTTTAAGTGGAGGCAATTGGGACACTGTGTCAGATGCTGCAAAGGTATCAACATATTTTTATTTTATTCTTTACTAGCTGATAACCCGGCCCTGCCCGGATATTCAAGAACCAATCCCCCATACCAAAGGAAGCCCCCTTGTGGAGTATTGTGAAGCCGTTACCACGGCAACTCCAGTGTACAGTAGAAGCCATTTTCAGGCACAACAGGCACAACAGGCTGTATCTTAACTTGAATCCAAAATGCCACTATCACTATCAAAAGTACTGTGATTTAACACTATAGATATAATTCATTCCTTTTCATTTCAGCGGCCCAGGCGTTCCAGAGTTATGCTAGAACACTCTCTCTCTCTCTCACACACACACACACACACACATCAAGGGTGTTAGAGGTGTCTTACCACCACAGTATTTTTTTCCAGAGAGTAAGTCATCTGTGTACCAAGTTTGCTTGAAATTGCTCAAGGCGTTCCAGAGTTATGCTGGAACACACACACACACACACACACACACACACACACACAGCCATTTATATATATATAGATAAGATACAAGCAGCTGTGTAAACACAATTGCAGGTGAGCTGTTAGTTAAAATTTAATATACTTCAATGCCAGGTTCCAAAAATCAAGAAATACACTTTATGATTCTTCCAAGCAATTTCTTTATTGTTCTTTATATAGATAGAATCTATCTATATACGCTGGGAACTTTTAGGGATGAATGGAGCCTAAGTAGCGTAGGGGGCTAATGCCTCCTACTAAAGGCAGCAATTAACATCCATCTGCCTGTAATTCTGCGAGTTCAATCCTAGCCAGGCTCAAGGTCGACTCAGCCTTCCATCCTTTCTAAGGTGGGTAAATTGAGGACCCAGTTTGTGGGGGCAATAAGCTGACTTTGTATAAATATATACAAAAGTATGAAGGCTATTGCTTAATGCATTGGAAGCCGCCCTAAGTCTCCAGAGAAGGGCGGCATATAAATCAATTTTTTTAAAAAAACGGTCTTCACCCACTTTCTCTCACACAAACAATCTGAACTGAGTTGTTTCTTGCTCCTCTGGAATGCACCCCCTCCTGTTTGGGAATCCAGGCTACATTCCATCACATTATGTCAATGAAAACTCAATCATCCAGGCCAAAGGAATCTAAAAGGCTGAATCATGGCAACAATACATTTTGGAGAGACACCCCTGAAATTGTTATGGCAAGAATTGGTGCATTCCAGCGACTTTCTGACTCTCTGCTGAACCTTTTTTTTTTGTGACCTATGAAGTTTCCTGAATGGTCAAATTTTGGTCCAGTTGTCATCATTCAACTTTTAGATTCCCCCACGTTAATATATACACTGGACAAAATTTATATGTAGACATTGCTCCCAAATAATAGGCCAATCCTGTGGCATCCTGATGTTTCATGCTGTAGTCACTAATAAATAAATCACTTCATAAAGATGAAAAAAGATGCAATTTATCATAAATCTGGATTTAACAGGCATTCATAGGCAATGCCCATCCTCTTCTCCAAAATATCCGTTAAATCAAAAGTTTCACCATGAATGCATTTTTTGGTTAGTGATCGGTAATAAGAAACCTGGCACCACCTTTTATAAATAATTGTAAAGCATTTTCTACAAATATTTATTATTTAAATTATTTAGCTATTTAACTTTATCTACAAAGCAAGGTATTATATCTTACTTTTGGACCTTAAACCTTCTGTAAGATGTACTTAGCATGTCTGTGCTAAAGTAGCTTGGCATACGCATGCTAAAATAATTCTGTTTATTTTTTAAAAACCACAAGCCGGAATTTTTCCATACCTGAATCTCAGGCTGAATAAGTTTCGTTTGATTTATATTATGTAGATGTTCCAATATATTATGCAAATTCTAACCAGTTTCTGTACAGTGTGTCATTTTCCCATGCAACTTGATATAAGGTGCTTTCCCTGTTCTGCCTTTTCTAAAAACTGAAATTCAGGTCTGCTTCATGATTTTGTATAAGCAGTAATATTATTCAAATTATTGTAATAGATGCATCCAATGAGCTAATATCCTATTCAGGGTGCATATTAATTCTACTTTGAGCTTCCCATTCATTTTGTTTTAAAAGTCTGTAGCATGCAAGTTATGTCATTTTTGTCAAGTATTTGCAAGCCATCGGCATATGTGTCATGTAGACACTGGTGGAGACAGAGAATGCCTGGGTGCTTCTACGAATGCTCCTGGGTGATTCTACGATCCCAAATTCCACAATTTTCCATTTAAGGTGGCAAAGGGAGAGTTACGATGAAGGCCTGTGGAGAATGAACTGTTTCTGATTTAGAAGCATCCCATTTTCAGAAAGTTTAATTGCTCCTTCCCAATTAAGCTTCCTTGCCTTTGGAGTCATCTATAACTCTATGCCACAACTCAGTTCCCTCTGAAATCAGGAAGGGACCCTGACGTTCACTGATGAAGTTATTCCTTGCTGCTACCATTAAAATCCAGTTGTCAAGATTCGGTTAATGTCAGGTTTCCAAGTAACACACCCAACGAAAGAAGACACCGAGGCTTGAGTTTCCTCAAAGTTCCATTTTATTAGACATGTCATATTGGCATATTTGGGAAAACCTGAATCTGAAAACTTCCAGGTTTTCCCCACCCAAAGGAAAGTCCAAATCCCTGCCCAGCATCCGCATGTCCATCATATATGGTCCAATCAAACCAAAATCCCAACTGGAGTTGCCTCCCACTTCCAACCCTCCAACTGCAGGGCAAGATGTCCTTGACACTCTGAGAAAGGAATGTTGTTATGACTATATATCACCCTTGCTCCATATAATCCCCCCTCCAGTTTCCTACACTAAGAAATGCGGCAGGCCTGGAGATCCAACAAAAAAGATGGCTTCCAGGCCTGACACCAGTAGCATGGAAACCTTGAGGTGGAAGGATGACTGCTATGATCCTGATAGAAGTGACAATATCACAAAGGCCATGTTCAACTCTTTGCAACCTCCTCTTTCTCTAAGTTGTACTTAGAAACTCTTGTTATCTGTTTGATCCAGGATTTGCTATCTCATATGCTACACGTAGATCCACATCAGAGATACACCGCAGAGCAAGTTCTCAAGCATTCCTGGATAGCCTGTAGAGATCAGCTGCCACATTATCAGTTAAATAGGCAAGACGCGCCACATCTAGTGAAGGTAAAGTTGGCAGAGCTCATCAAGGGTACAGAGGTCTGTATCTTCATGGTGATTGAGGATGGCGGATTGACTTGTCCTTTAATGTCATTATGTCCCAGGGGGCCATGGCTGCTACCTATTCTGCACTGAACAACAAGACATTTCAGCCTGTTTTGGAACCTGTTGCAGCTTCAAGCTTGGCTCAGCGAAGAAGCATGAAAAAGTTAACATCCACAGACTTATAGGTCAGTGGGAACATTTTGCCTACGTGGAACAGAGGAAAACAGAAACGAAAAGTCCCCCAAGAAACAGCTCCTGTATTTGCCTGCCCTGTGAATTAAAAGGCATATACCAGTTCCTCCTACACTACTTGAATTCAGTTGAAGAAAGGAAGAAAACAAAATAATTAATAATAATAATAATAATAATAATAATAATAATAATAATAATAATAATAATAAAACTTCTACCAGTTTAGAGGATTTATTGCTGTCCGTAGGTTGGTTTCCGTAGCATCAGGGTATTTTGCAACTGTGGTGAGGAATTTTGGTACACATTTCATTTCAGAGATCGATCGCATTATGTTAATAGTTTTAAATACTGTATAGTTTTCATCCGGTTTATAAAGATATGTATTAGTTGACCAGAGACGCTGCTCAAGTTGTAAATTTCATTTCAGAAGAAAAGGTCAGTGTTTTAATATTTTTGCTACCTTGGCCCTATTGTAAAGACAAAGAAAAGAAAACATTAAACATGATGTGCTCTGGTTTTGTAAATCGATCCCCTTAACTGGCGGACTCCATGCATTTGATTCATGGGTATGACAAGCCAAGAACTATCGAAATGGATATCCTAGTGCAAAATGCATGATGGAAGCCCTTATCTTCTATTGGTGTCAGGCAATTATGTGTAAAAAGCAAAACAAAAATCATGTACAGCTATAATAATCCATGAACATACACTGAGACGATAGTGTGTAAAACCTTCATTAGAAGCTGTAGATTTGGTCAACCTAGCCGTGTCTTTCTTAAGGCTTTTGAAGAGTGATGGTTGTTAGGATAATAAATAATCTGTTGTACTTAAACATTATATATGACTTCACCATCATTGGACCTTTTCAAGGAGGGGTAAGTAGATCTCTGCTTGATATACTTTAGACCAGGGGTATCCAACCGTGGCAACTTTGAGGCCTGTGGACTTCAACTCCCAAGGTTCTCCACCCAGCCATGGGAATTCCACAAGTCTTAAAGTTGCCAAGGTTGGGCACCTCTTTTTACATACAGAATTAGGTGTGTAGAGCTTGATACCACACTTGTGGACTTCAACTCCCAGAATTCTCACGGCTGGCTGTAGAATTCTGGGACTTGAAGTCCACAGGTCTTAAAAGTTGCTAAGATTAGATACAGAATATTCTTAGATACAGAATAAGGTGTGTAGAGTTTATACCCTATATCTAAAAGGCTACGAGTTGATATCAACTCCTCCAGTATTGGCTTAGATTTGTTTCATCTGTGAACTTTGGTGTTACATAGTCTGTGCCCATTTCATTTACCCATAAGAGGACTGACATTGTATTTCCACTGGCATTCTGGATCGAACCCTGCCACTTGATTGGTATTGACGCAAGACAGTTTAAGCTACCTTGATTGGTATTGACACAAGACAAATTAAGCTATCTTGTTAATTAAGCTAGGGCACTCTTGCTGTCTTCAAATTGTTCTTTCCTTCATGGTCTTCGGTTCTCACGGTGCCTGAATTTTCTCATCTTGGGACAGCATTTTATTCATCCTAAGTTGTAAGATAGTGATGTTTTTTAATCAAACACCATATTTCACAACAGATTTTATTTATTTACACATTGAAAAGTTCTCTGAATTCCTTGTTTTCTCTGATATTTGATAAACAGTTTTGAAGATAAATGCTTATATTACTGTTTTTCTCTCTCCCCCCCCCCCCTTTCTTTTCCTTTTAATATCGACTTTGTATCCTCTGGAAAAGTGCAAGCTTTGAAACATTCTTTGGTCTTTTCTGATCAAGCTTTAGAAAGTCTCAGTAGAGGGAAATTTCTCATAAATCCATAAATTCAATGGAAAGAATAAAACCAATGAGGATTAGAAGGATTACTTGGGGGAAAAAAATATGAAATTGGTCAGGTTAGCTTGTATTGGATCTAGATTAGTTTCAAACTGGCATGTTTTCTTAGAAAATGCATCTTAGAAGGCTCCCCACCCACCCCAAAGAAAGAAATTCCTATATGGATTACTGAGATATTTTATTGTAAAATGAGATTAATGCAATTGATCAATACCCTAACAATTCAGAACCAGCTTTTTGGATGACCTTCCTGGAATAACCGTTAATGAATTAGAGAGCTCATTTACAAGAGATCGAGAGAGTTCTGAATATCATGCTGAATAATATTTTATTCTTTTGTTTGATGACTTCATTTGGGAATCAAATAAAACCGCTAAGACTGAAATCTGAAAGTAGAATGCCTTTGTTAAAATTCATTAAACATTTTCTCAGAGCTATAAGGAAACTGGAAATGCCGGTCATAAATTACATGAGGGAAAAAAGACTACATTTTTCCATCCATTTCAGTAGCAAAAATAAATATATGGATTTATTTTGTTTAAACAAATCCTTCCTTTAAAGGAGTGAATATATATTATCTCAGCCATATGTTCCTTTTTTTATACCTACAGAAAACCAGACTTATCTCAAATCAGACTAAATGCACTTCAAGACCAATATTGTTCTACTCTGACTGGCAGGAAATCAACAAATCTCAAGGACTTTTTCAAGAGCCAAATCTCATGTTTTGAGTATTTTAGGAGCGTATTTGAGGCCTAGTGATTTTTCTGAAGGGTGGGTTGCAATAATTGTAATTTCCTGGATAGTTGGTGATAAGTTTATAAGCTTCTGGAGTCAAGCAGTTTGCTTGCAGATAAGCGGGGAGAAAGTCCTAGAAGACTCTGGATATCTGGTCATTAAGAGTGATTCTTTCTTTAATCTGTTAAATGAAAGCAGTTTTGAAGAGAGGGAAGACATCTGCTTGGCTAGGTGGCTCATTGGCTAAGACGCTGAGCTTGTCGATCAGAAAAGTCAGCAGTTCGACGGTTCAAATCCCTAGTATAGACCTCCTGCATGAGCAGGGCGTTGGACTAGATGGCCTCCAAGGTCCCTTCCAACTCTGTTACTATTACCCTCCCTCAGGATGCACAGAAATGACTGCCAATGACTTTGACGTAGATAGAACGAACCAAAAGGGGCAAAATTATTATTTTTTTTTCTCTTTATAGCACTTGCTGGGGGACTTTTTCAAAAGCAGATGTTCACAGGTATCTTGAAGTTATCCAAGAAATAAAGACATCCTCCTTATAGAGGCTTCCTTTTTTTAAAAAAAATGCTCTTAAGGTTAATTATTTACCACAGGGATTGCTCTCACCTTGTAGGAACAATCCAATGCAATACCTTTAAATACCTGTTTAAGGCTCAAGGTTGACTCAGCTTTCCATCCTTTCAAGGTAGGTAAAATGAGGACCCGGATTATGGGGGCAATAAACTGACTTTGTATAAAAAAGAACACCGCTTGGGGGGGGGGGCGAAAGCCCTACTAAGCAGGTATATACAAAAATATGAAGGCTATTGCTTAACGCATTGTAAGCTGCCCTGAATCTCCGGAGAAGGGCGGCATATAAATTAAATTTAATAATAATAATAATAATAATAATGTTAATAATGTTAATATCACTTTATAAGGCCTTGGTAAGGCCACGCTTGGAATACTGCATCCAGTTTTGGTCGCCACGATGTAAAAAAGATGAGACTTAGAAAGAGTGCAGAGAAGAGCAACCAAGATGATTAGGGGACTGGAGGCTAAAACATACAAAGAACAGCTGCAGGAACTGGGTATGTCAAGTTTGATGAAAAGAAGGACTAGGGGAGACAGGATAGCAGTGTTCCAATATCTCAGGGGTTGCCACAAAGAAGAGGGAGTCAAGCTATTCTCCAAAGCACCTGAGGGTAGAACAAGAAGCAATGGGTGGAAACCAGTGGTGAAATCCATTTTTTTTTTACTATTGGTTCTGTGGTCGTGGCTTGGTGGGCGTGGCAGGGGAAGGATACTGCAAATTCTCCTTTCCTACCCCGCTCCAGGGGAAGGATACTGCAAAATCCCCATTACCTCCCTACTTCTGGGGGAAGAATATTGCAAAATCTCCATGCGCACCCCACTCTGGGGAAAAGCCAAAGGTGGTATTTGCCAGTTTTTCTGAACTACTCAAAATTTCCGCTACCAGTTCTCCAGAACCCGCTGGATTTCACCCCTGGGGGAAACTAATCAAGGAGAGAAGCAACTTAGAACTAAGGAGAAATTTCCTGACAGTGAGAACAATTAACCAGTGGAACAACTTGCCTCCAGAAGTTGTGAATCCTCCAACACTGGAAGTTTTTAAGATGTTGAATAATCATTTGTCTGAAGTGGTATAGGATTTCCTGCCTAAGTAGGGGGTTGGACTAGAAGACCTCCAAGGTCCCTTCCAATTCTGTTATTCTATTCTAATTTTATCCATACAAATCCCTTTGTTGGAACGTGGTAGATGTACTTTTACAGAAATGATATATGATCTGTTCTAGGCTGTGATTTCCTGGTTTGGATGCTAATGGAAGCAACCTCAAATAGAGGCTTGTCAGCTATGGTTTTCTAGAAAAATCACTTCTACCCTGTTGAACTGAACAGCAGTAGTTAAGAAGCCCTGGGATCACACTTTCAGTATTGTGAGAGTTTAGAAATTACAGTATAAAAGGGGAATATTGGGCCAGTGGTTAAAGTTGAGGTAGTCAGCTGGAAAACTTACAGTAGAGGCCAAAATTGTGGAAACCTTTGGGGAAAAGTGTATTTTTAAAGTTTGGTGGCTAATAACACTTTTTTTTTTTTTTTGGAGTTTCAAGATAATCCTATTCCACTGCTGGAATGGCCTGGGAATAGCCCAGACCTTCACCCAGTTAAAAATCTATGAGTCGACTAAAGAAACTTGTTAGTCAGAAGCAACCCAGCAATAAAACCCAGTTAATAGAAGCAGTCATTCAATCTTGGTTTCACATGATAACAGCTGCAGAACTAAAAGACTTGGTTCACTCCATGGGAAGACATTGTATGGCCCTCATTCATGCTAAAGGTTACACAAATAAGTATTAAGTGACATGATGATCATTTTTGTATCTCTCATTTTTTTCTATGGTGAACATTTTTGTATATCTCGTTTTTTCTATGTTTCACTTTTCTTCTTTATACTGTGCTATTCTAATAGCAAACCCTTCATAAAAGTGATTGCATTACATTCTTGATTAAATTATCTTTCCATTGATACATAATTTTATGGTACTACTCCAAAAAAAAGTGGTGTTATTAGCTAGTTTTAGAATATACACTTTTCCCAAAAGCTTTCCACAATTTTGGCCACTACTGTACTGTACAGTCTTGATTCAAGATCCAGGCACTGTTCATTGGGGTAAGCTCTATAATTTGAAATTGCTTTCAGACTGGGGTTTCGTCCATCTTATGCCTTGTTAGAATGTAACGGAAAGCTAGGATCAGGAGGTTTTTCAGCTGTTGCACGACAAGGAGGAAAAGAATAGCGTGTGCTAGACCATGTTTTCTCATGGCTTTGCATGTTGAAATATGTTGCCTCTGAACTTGGCTGCTAACTGGCTTATCAAACTATTCCGACCAACAGAACAGATCTTGCCTACCTGCCCAGTTTCCCCTAAAATAAGACATCCCCTGATAATAAGGCCAATCGGGCTTTTGAGCGCAACACACATCTGAAAATACTGTAAGCCCTCCCTGGAAATATTTAAATCTATGTGCAGCCGGTCCCTGCCATTTCCTCTGGTTAGGGAGACAGAGCTGAAAATCAGGTAAGACAGTAAGAGGAGCCCTGTCTTGCTCCACACGCCCCAAAATAAGAAGTCCTTCTTGAAAATATTTAAACCCATGCGCAGCCAGTCCCTGCAATTTCCTCTGATTAGGGTTAGGGAGACAGAGCTGGAAATCAGGCAAGAGGAGCCCCGCTCCATGCACCCCAAAATAATAAGACCTCCCTGAAAATAAGGCCAAGCGCTTATTTCAGGGTTCAAAAAAATATAAGACAGGGTCTTATTTTCAGGGAAATAACAGTAGCAGTTGGAAAGCACGTAAATGCAAGTAGATAAATAAGTACCACTTCAGTAGGAAGGTAACAGCCTTCCAGCCCCCTTGGCATAAAGTCATGCTTGCCACATGATCACGGACAACGCTGGCTCCCTTGGCCAAGAAATAAGAGATGAGCAACACTTACTAGAGTCAGAAACGACTGAACAAGGGAAACCTTTACCTAGAAGTTATAATAAAAGTAGCTAGTAATTTATGTTAGCTGACATTTAGGGTTAAGAGAAAAGAGAATGAGAGTAGTTGAAACAGCTGGTGAATAATAAAATTCAATTTAGATGAGACGTTATTTGGTTCCAATGGAACATCTTAAACCAATTCCAGATTAAGTTCTAAATGGTTCTAAATTCTAAATTCATGGGAATTTTCTGGATGGAAATCTTGATATTATGGTCTGGGACTGTTTGGAGAGGGGGTGGTGGTGGAATGGTTTATATGCATCTCTCCAGTTTCCCTACTGCTATTCCTTTTTTGCACTGAATAAGCGGATTTGAATTTCAGTTTGAAAAGCTAGATAAGTTGTAATGACCTTTGATTTCACCAGGGTGTGTATCATCCCTTCCTCTTTCTTTTTATTCCTTCACATGAAGAGTAGCCGAATCAGCGAGAATTCATCATTAGAACCAAAGCTGGATAGATAACAAATTGGAGTAGTCCGGAATCTATAACCATCATTTGAAATTGCTTCACAGTCTGGGGTTTTGTCCATCTTATGCCTTGTTAGGATGTAACGGAAAGCTACGATCAGGAAGTTTTCAACTGTCACATGGCAAGGAGGAATAGAATAGCGTGTGCTAGACCCAAGTTTTCCCATGGCTTTGCGTGTTGAAATATGTTCCATCTGAACTCGGCTGCTCACTGGCTTATCAAACTGATCTTCAGCTGCAGAGCCATAGAAGCACTACACAATCACCAATGCCAATTATCCAACTATTATTTACATGCTATTTGGGTGCAGTACTTTCCTAAAGGTTTAAAATCACACACACAAAAAATCCCATCTGACCACACTTGTCAGGACTGTAACCCTTGTGTCTCAAGACAGACACTGGATTTGTACCATATTGTATTTATTCCATTCAGAATTTTTTCTCCCCTTAATTTTGTTTTATTTCAGCCTCTGCATATATTGACATTAAAGTTTGCCTTGTACTGCATGTTTTACAGGAGTATCCGGTATTTTATTGAAAAAACCCTTGATTACATCCTGATGCTAAAATTCATGCAGTGTGTTCTTTCCCTTCCCTCTCTCTCTTTCCCTTTTTCTTTCTGTTTCTCCTCTTCCTTCTCCTCTTGCTTCCTTCCTTCTTTCTCATCTTCCTCCCTCCCTCTTCTTTCTTTCTTTCTTTCTTTCTTTCTTTCTTTCTTTCTTTCTTTCTTTCTTTCTTTCTTTCTTTCTTTCTTTCTTTCTTTCTTTCTTTCTTTCTTTCTCTTTCTCTTTCTTTCTTTCCTTCCTTCCTTCTTTCTTTCTTTCTCTTCCTTCCTTCCCTTCTTTTCTCTTTCCCTTCCTTTCTACCCTTTCTTCCCCTTCCTCCTTTCCTTTCCTTTCCTTTCCTTTCCTTTCCTTTCCTTTCCTTTCCTTTCCTTTCCTTTCCTTTCCTTTCCCTTCCCTCCCTCCCTCCCTCCCTCCTTCCCTCCCTCCCTCCCTCCCTCCCTCCCTCCTTCCTTCCTTCCTTCCTTCCTTCCTTCCTTCCTTCCTTCCTTCCTTCCTTCCTTCCTTCCTTCCTTCCCCAAAGACAACCTAAGTATGTGGAATAGGATGTGTGGAGTGAGAAAGTTTGGGAGGTATGCCTTTAAATAGAAAGATATATGTCTACTAGAATAAAAAAAAATTCATCAAGTTTAAAGTTGAAAACATTTTGATTGTGTTTGGTACCTAAAGCAAAGCGGGTTTTTTTCCCCTCCTTTCTAATAATTTATTTTTATTTATAAGCTGCTTCCCAAGGAATCATTCTTATCACCTCACAACAATCAACACAAAAATAAGATATAGTAAAACTAAACTCAATAAAGAAGTACAGTACCATAGAGTGCCATTATAAACTCTAAGATCTGAAACAATGGGAAAGGAGTCTCTTCAAATAAGGCTAAGCTGGTCTCGTTAATTTAGAAACTGATAGGTGAAAGCAGTTGATGGTTTTCAAAATCAGTTTTTTTTAAAAAAAAGTAGCATAGGAGATATATAGGTGGTCCTCAACGTATGACCGCAAATGAGCCAAAAATGTATGTTGCTAAGCGAGAAATTCGTTAAATAAGTTTTGTCCCATTTTATGACTTCTCTTGCCACATTTGTTAAGTGAATCACTGCAGTTGTTAAATTAATAACACGGTTTTTAAATTTATCTGGCTTCCCCATTGACTTTGCTTGTCAGGAAGTCACAAAAGGGGACATTGCAACCGGTGGTGAATTGTAAAATTTGTTACTGTGGGTGTGGCTTGGTGGGGGGTAATGTGACTAGGTGGGCATAGCCAACTTTTTTTAAAAAAAAAACTTTTAAAAGCATTTTTTCCACAACCTCTTCGGTAGAAGAGGTTGTAAAAAATGCTTTTAAAAGCCTCTGATGATCTGGCAACTCAGCTGGGATCGTCAAACGCTTTTAAAAGCATTTTTTTTCCTTCAACCTCTTTGGCCGAAGAGGATGTAGAAAAAATGCTTTTAAAAACCTCCGATGATCCCATCTGAGCCGCACGATCAGCAGAGGCTTTTTAAAAAAACTTTTAAAAGCATTTTTCAGCCAAAGAGGTTGTAGAAAAAATGCTTTTAAAAGTAAAAAAAAAAAAACAAGCTTCTGATGATCGCGCAGCTCAGCTGGACATGGGGGGGGGGGAGGCAGGATTTTTTGTTATCAGTTCTCCGAACCACCTGCCGCCATTGCTACCAGATCCGGTGATCCGGTCCGAACCGGGAGCATTTCACCCCTGATTGCAACCATCATGAATGTGGGTCAGTTGTCAAGCATCCAAACATAAATCATGTAACAATGGGGATGCTGCAATGGTGATAAGTGTGAAAAACGATCATAAGTCACTTTTTTCAGTGCCGTCATAAACTTCTGTCACTAAGCGAACTGTCGTAAGTCAAGGACTACTCGTACTCAAGTGGGAAGGGAATTTACAGTTGATGAGATTTTCACTCACTCATCAATTAAAGCTGGAAAGGACCTTGGAGGTCTTGTAGTCTAGCCGCATGCTCAAATCACCATTACGCTTATCAAAAACAAACACTCTTGACTTACAGAGTCTCTCCTGAAGCAGAAGATAGTTGGGTTTAGTTTACCCATCAGTGCCTTCACCAATGTTGGCCTACAAACCCAATCCTGTTCATCGTATGTTATCTGAAAGGCTGGGGGCATTTTGTATAAGGGCTGTATCGGATGCTGCATTTTCCTAGCCACCATCAATATCCCAGTGGCTATATTTTGCACAAACTGAAGTTTTACAGTCTTTCTTTGCATACAGAATGCATTTTGGAAAGCTGAGGTAGAATAGAAGTGAAACATGGCTAGCCAAGGTGAAGAACATGTGAATAGTGTTAGGTCACAACTGCATCAGAACATTCTAGATCTAGAAGAAGACGTCCCATCACCTATGTCATCTCTACTTCCCTTAGAACAGAGGTCTTCAAATTTGGCCGCTTTAAGACTTATGGACTTCAATTCCCAGAATTCTCCAGCCAGCTATGAATTCTCCAGCCAGTGACGTTCCATCACTGATGTCATCTCTACTTCCCTTAGAACACAGGTCTTCAAAGTTGGCCGCTTTAAGACTTGTGGACTTCAACTCCCAGAATTCTCCAGTCAGCTATGAATTCTCCAGCCAGTGATGTTCCATGACTGATATCATCTCTATTTCCCTTAGAAGAGAGGTCTTCAAACTTGGCCGCTTTAAGACTTGGGGACTTCAACTCCCAGAATTCTTCAGCTAGCTATGAATTCTCCAGCCAGTGACGTTCCATGACTGATGTCATCTCTACTTCCCTTAGAACAGAGGTCTTCAAAGTTGGCCGCTTTAAGACTTGGGGACTTCAGTTCCCAGAATTCTCCAGCCAGCTATGAATTCTCCAGCCAGTGACGTTCCATGACTGATATCATCTCTATTTCCCTTAGAAGAGAGGTCTTCAAACTTGGCCGCTTTAAGACTTGGGGACTTCAGTTCCCAGAATTCTCCAGCCAGCTATGAATTCTCCAGCCAGTGACGTTCCATGACTGATATCATCTCTATTTCCCTTAGAAGAGAGGTCTTCAAACTTGGCCGCTTTAAGACTTGGGGACTTCAACTCCCAGAATTCTTCAGCTAGCTATGAATTCTCCAGCCAGTGACGTTCCATGACTGATGTCATCTCTACTTCCCTTAGAACAGAGGTCTTCAAAGTTGGCCGCTTTAAGACTTGGGGACTTCAACTCCCAGAATTCTCCAGCCAGCTGGAGTTGAAGTCCCCAAGTCTTAAAGCGCAACACACATTGAAGACCTCTGCCTTAGATGAAGAATTTTTAAAGGAAAAACTAGGCCAGTAGAGTGGCCTAGTTGTGGATGCTTCATCGCTGGAGGTTTTTAAGAATAGACCGCACAACCACTTATCTATTCTGTTTTGAGAATACTGTAAATAAAGGCAAACATACTGAGACTTACGCTTGACATGACAAATCTAATACTGGCAAGGCTGAACCACACTAATCCATCCATCCATCAAAGCTGGAAGGGACTTGGAGATCTTCTAGACCAGCCCCCTGCTTAAGCAGGAGACCCGATACCATTTCAGACAAGGGACTGTCCAATGTCGTCTTAGTTTTGAAGCAACTTCATGACTCCTGAAGGCAAACTGTTCCATTGGTTAATCATTCTCACTCTCAGGAAATTCCTCCTTAGTTCTAGGTTGATTCTGTCCTTGATTAGTTTCCATCCATTGTTTCTTGTTGAGGTGCTTTGGACAGCTGTATCTCACAAATGTTTATGCCTTTTAATAAAATTGGCTAGTTGTAAAAAAAAAATGATCTTAGACTCTTTCTGAATTGTGGTTACCAAATAGACCAACATGACCCTGCTACACTTCCTTCAGTGTGGGATTTTATTTATTTTTCATTGGATTTATTTTTAATTTATTCCCTTCTTTTGGTCAGGAGATGGCGGCATTGTTCAATTCATGCCATCCTCGGGACCATCAAATTTGGGCTACGGTATCCCCTCTGATCTGTAAATGTGAAACTGAAGTGAAGAAGGCTTGCCTATAAATGCAAAATGATCAATGCAGGGGGGGGGGAGAGGAGGAGGAGGAGGAGGAGGAGGAGGAGGACAGCCATGGTGGGGTCCTTGGAGTTCTCTGAGTTTGGTTATTTCCTTGGAGGCATTTCATTACCCAGCTAGGGAAGGGAACATCATCAGTGCTACTGCAGAAGACAGGGAAGTTGTAAGTGGGAGGAGGAGGAGGAGGAGGGCAAGGAAGTTGTAAGTGGGAGGAGGAGGAGGAGGAGGAGGGCAGGGAAGTTGTAAGTGGGAGGAGGAGGAGGAGGAGGAGGAGGAGGGCAGGGAAGTTGTAAGTGGGAGGAGGAGGAGGACAACTCTGGGGACTTTAGTGTTCTCTAAGCTTGGTTGTCTTTGGCAGACATTTCATTATCTAGCTAGGAAACATCATCAGTGCTAGAAGGCAGGGGAGTTGTAAGTGGTGAGAGGAGGAGGAGGAGGAGAAGGACTGTGGGGTCCTTGGTATTCTCTAAGTTTGATTGTCTTTTGGCAGATATTTCATTACCTAGCTAGGGAACATCATCAGTGTTAGAAGGCAGGGGAATGGTAAATGGGAGGAGGAGGAGGAGGAGGAGGAGGAGGAGGAGGAGGAGGAGGAGGAGGAGGAGGAGGAGAAAGAGAACAGGGGAAGGAGGATCAAGAGAAGGATAAGAGGTCAAAGTAATATTGTAAGTTAAGATATGAGACAAGACCAGAGATTCCCAACTTCAAGCCTATCTTCAGCCATGGAACCCTAGCAGGTGATGGGTTCATTGTTTGAAATCTGGGTTGGATCTCTTCAGAAGTCACCCTTGCTGGGTTTATTTCAACATCCAATTACATCACACCTTGACTCAGATATCAATCGTCCGTTATGGCAATCCTAACCCAAGTAGATCAATCTATAAAGTCCTATACAGAAGTGTAATCATTATGTTTATTATTAAAACATAAGGTAAAATCTGTAAATCAGTGGATGCTGGTGGAAAAGTTTTATTTTTTGGCTTTTCATAAAAAGTGATCAGTTGATCGCTTGTGGGGTTTCCAGAGAAGACTGGCCCAATCCTTAAAAAAGAAATTTATGAACCCATTTTGCTCCAGGCTGGGGAGAAAAAGACAAGGCAAAGGTAGAATTAATTAAACACAAGCAGAAAATGTCAAAAAGATAACAAGCAAGATCAATCATGAAGTGGCAAAATGATTACACATATAACCATACATCTTGGATGGATGGGATTTTACTTTGTGAGAATTCCAAAACAAAAATACAAGCTTATTATTAGATTTGTATCTTGCTTTTCCATCTAAAAAGTGCATTCGAGGCTACTAAAAGAAAAAAGAAAATGCAAAAACAGATTAATTTTTTTCATTAATTCCTCCAAAGGGAATTAAAATACTGAAGCCCAGAACAATCTTGGGGGGAAAAAAAAACAAGTCAGAAAGGCAAAACATTGGACCCAACGGATGCCAGAACCTTGCTCTCCCACCATAAAGTAAAGGTAAAGGTTCCCCTCGCACATATGTGCTAGTCGTTCCCAACACTAGGGGGCAATGCTCACCTCCATTTCAAAGCCGAAGAGCCAGCACTATCCCAGGACATCTCCGTGGTCATGTGGCCAGCATGACTCAGTGCCAAAGGCGCACGGAACGCTGTTACCTTCCCACCAAAGGTGGTCCCTATTTTTCTACTTGCATTTTTTACGTGCTTTCGAACTGCTAGGTTGGCAGAAGCTGGGACAAGTAATGGGAGCTCACCATTAGGGGTTCGAACCGCTGAACTGCCGACCTCTCGATCGACAAGCTTAGCGCCTTAGCCACTGAGCCACTGTGTCCCTTTATCTCCTGACATATGGAGATCCAAATTTGTTTCTCTTTTGACATTTAGGGATGGGAATGCCATCTCTAAATGAGGAGGGTTGAAAAACAACTGCAAGAAAATCTCCACACCGCTTTATCCGTAGCTCATCGGTGTCCCAAAGCTGCTTTTTTTTTCAAGAGGGGACTGGACTTTCTGGTTTTTCTTTGAAGACGTTTCGCTTCTCATCCCAGAAGCTTCTTCAGCTCTGATTGGTTGGTGGGGAATGGAAGGAGTGATACTCCTTGCAGAGAGCTGGACATTTGCATTCTTTTAGCGGGTTGTTAAGGCTACCTGAAGGTTTATCTGTGTCCTCAGGGTCACCTGAGTAGTGCAAATGGGTGTGGAGCCTTCTTGGAACTGTTGAAAAGACTTTTAGATTGGAGATAGATGATGCCATATCCAGTGGTGGGATTCAGCCGGTTCGCACCACTTCGGGAGAACCGGTTGTTAACTTTCTGAGCAGTTTGGCAAATTGGTTGTTGGAAGATATCAGTAGGGCAGAGAACCGGTTGTTAAATTACTTGAATCCCATCACTGGCCATATCCCTCTGTTGAGAGAGGGCTGTTCAATTTTGACTCTATCTCCATCTTACAACACAGTCCTTTCAACAGTTCCAAGAAGGCTTCACACAGATAAACCTCCAGGTGACCTTAACGATTTTCTAAAAGGATGCCAATGACCAGTTGTCTGCAAGGAGTATCAATCCTTCCATTCTCCACCATTCGGTCAGAAGCTTCTTGGATGAGAAGCGAAACGTCTTCAAAGAACAACCACAGAAAGTCCAGTGGCCTCTTGAAAAAAGCACCTTTGGGACAACCATGACCTGGATGACGGAGAGCCTCCATAGACATTTGTCTCACCAGTGGTGCGCCTCCGGGTCCTGCTTTAGGGGGTTTGCTCCCAGCTACTTTGTCGGGTTCTGTTTCATCCTCAGCTTTGGTTGGTGGAGGCGGACGGTGTCCGTGTTTCGGTGGCGGAATGTATAAAGGTGCCATCTCCAGTTGGAAGTGTGCTGCAGGTAAGCGGCACGCCATCTTCTCGGTAGGTCGAGGCGTGGTGGAGGTTGGTGAGGGAGGCTGAAGTAGGGAGAGTAAAGGGGAAGCAGGTTTAACGGCCTCGACTGGTGGGGCCGTCTGAGTGGCGGTATCTTTTGTGTTAGCTTTCCGTTTTGGAGGAACGTTCGTCCTGGCAAACAAGGGTGCCTTTTTCTGTGATTTGAGAGAAATGGGACTTGGTGACGACTCCTCCTCCTCCTCTGAGGACTTCTCCTCCTTTTCTTTGGCCCGGTCAGGAGGTGAGGTGGTAGGTTTTCTTTCCTGAGGGAGCGATTCAACGGAGCTCTCGCTGGTCACCTGAGATACCTCCGGACTTTTGAAGTGGGTCTTTAAAGACTTCACAACTCCTTCCGAGGGTGTTTCGGCCTGGTCCATTTCTGAGGGCAAGATGATGGAGACGGATTTGCTGGTCTGCACTCTTTCTTCGGAGGTTTTCAAAATCCCTTTGGGTAACTTAGAAGGTTCCTGGATGTAAACCTCGGCTGGTTCTTTGACGGGATCAAAGATAGAGAAAACTGTCTTGGGCACCGAGACTTGGGCTGAAGAAGTCTTCCTTTTTTCTCTTTTCTTCCTGCTTGGCGGTTTCTTTTTAGGCTCCTCAGGCAAAGGTGGCGAAGGCACCGTTGAGATAGCACGCGTGTCACCAACCATCAAAGTTGTTTTTTCATATGGTCCTTTCGGGGGAGGGGCAACAGCCACCAAATGTTTCTCCAAAGGTTCTTTCGGCGGGGGTTTCTCTTTCTTTAGACACGGGAATATCTTTTCCCATATGCTTGGTTCTGGCTCGGGGACTTTAGCTTTAGCTGGCGGTTTTGGCTGAGAGGGTGCAGTAGGCCCGCTTCCCGCTGGTACAGCAGGAGTGGCAGGCTGTGGTTTCTGAGGGGCTGCTTGTGGCTTCTCTGGGACCGGCTGTGGCTTCTGAGGGGCTGCTTGTGGCTTCTCTGGGACTGGCTGTGGCTTCTGAGGGGCTGCTTGTGGCTTCTCTGGGACCGGCTGTGGTTTCTGTGGGGCAGCCTGTGGCTTCTCCGGAACCGGCTGTGGTTTCTGTGGGGCTGGCTGTGGCTTCTCAGGGGGTGGCTCTGGCATCTCAGCATCTGGCTGTGGCTTCTTGGATGGCCGTAGCCCCTCAGCTGGGGGCTGTGCATTTGATAACACAACAGCATGTTATTATTTAAGGTTTGGAGAGAAAGGGACGGAGAAAAGAGCATCCGACCCAAATAGGTTGAGGGTGCTTGTTAAATCATAAGGAGAACAAATATGAATTCATACATTGCTTCTTGTCCTGCCTTCAGGTGCTTTGGAGAATAGGTTGAGTCCCTTGGGAGTTGGGTGGCATAGAAATGAATTAAATTAAATTAAATTAAATTCATTGTGGCAGCCCTTAGATATTAGAGCACTGCTAACATTTCACCCCTAGTCCTTCTTTTCACTAGACTAGATATACCTAACTCCTGCAACCAGTCATCATATGTTTTAGCCTCCAGTCCCCTAATCATTTGTTGCTCTTCTCTGCACTCTTTCTAGAGTCTCCACATTTTTTTATATCGTGATCACCAAAACTGGATGCAATATTCCAAGTGTGTTTTTACCAAGGTCAGACTTGGAATATAGTTAGGTGCAAAATATCAGGACCATATATGAAGTTCCAATTGAATTGATTTATTACTCTTATCCCTATGTACAAGAATCTATTAAAGTAACAGCACTATTTTGGCACTAGTTAAGGCTTAAAGGAACTCAAGAGAAGTTGAATGTGGTCCATTTGTGACTATCTAGAGATTCTAGGCTGATTCCTATTTTGACTCCCCCCCCACCCCCAGGTTCTGCCATTCCTTTTCTACATATGTTTGTTGATCCTATGTTGACATTGATTTTCATGAAAAGAGGCTCCATCTATTTCACAAAAAATTAATAGCTAGCATTGCTCTTTACAAGTTTGGCCTTTTCAAACAACCATAAGAAAACCACTTGCCTTTAAAACAGAAGGCCTGGATCTCACTTTGTGACCAGGCCGAGATGGTTTTGGGAAGTCTTGTTGAAAAATTATTTTGGGCAGTGGTTTTGGTAAAGAGGTACGGCTTTCAGCTCCTGAAATACAGAAAGGAACAAGATTGGATTTGGGAACTTGAAAAAGAAATAAGGCAATTCGGCAGTTCTTTATGTATTAATTAGCCCACAATAAATTAAGCTCAAATACACTTTCCAAAGAAATGGTAAAGAAATTCCAAAGGAAAAGAAATAGGAAAACAGAAGCCACCACAGCAAGGAAAAATAACTGCCAGGGCATATTTCTATACAATATTAATCTTTACTTTACTTTTACTTTATTGATTAGTCCTTGGGCCATATCCAAGTGCAAAGTTCTAGAAACAAATTATTACTAAAATTTGATAAAAGCAATATAAAATGGAATTGGATAAAATACAGCTTAAAATTAAACTGGAATAAAATACAGTCTAAAATGAAATTGGAATAAAATACAATAATTTAAGATATAGATAAATAAAATATGATAAAATTATATTTCGATATCACCCCTGCAATCTACCCCAATCATATGCAATCTATCCCACATATGCAAATCTCAACTGAACCATTTTGCTTAAGTATTGTGCTGGGTTAAATGTTATTTTCAGATTCTGGCCGCATATAAAGTAAGTGGTTTTGATACGGGGATCCCAATCGGTCATTCATTTGGTATATGGACCAATATACCTGTCTCTCACCCTCTTATACAGGCAACGATCATACAGGATGTGAGCCAGGTCTTCTACCTCTGCTGCTCCGCAAATGCAGAGATGCTCATTGTAGGGTATAGAATGGAATCTCTCCCATATCTGACAATTGTGTCGAGCTGTTTGAATCTCACTTGCATAAGTATCTCCCATAGATGTTTTGCCAGTTGAAACTTCAATTAGTGTCTATTTGAAAAGTATGTTTGTATTTGCTCAGCCATTTCAAGTTGTTGTTAATTGCGAAGTCATGTCCGACCCATCGCAACCCCATGGACAATGTTCCTCCAGGCCTTCCTGTCCTCTACCATCCTCTGGAGTCCATTGAAGCTCATGCCGACTGCTTCAGTGACTCCATCCAGCCACCTCGTTCTCTGCCGTCCCCTTCTTCTTTTGCCCTCAATCATTCCCAGCATTAGGCTCTTCTCCGGTGAGCCCTTCCTTCTCATTAGGTGGCCAAAATATTTGAGTTTTATTTCAGGATCTGGCTTGGTTGGTTTTCCCAGTTGCAATGTATGGCTGTGAAAGTTGGACCATAAGGAAGGCTGAGCGCCAAAGAATTGAGGCCTTTGAACTCTGGTGCTAGAGAAGACTCCTGCGAGTCCCTTGGACTGCAAGGCAATCAAACCGGTCAGTCCTAGAGGAGATCAACCCTGACTGCTCTTCAAAAGATCTGTATACTGTATACCTTGACCTACAACCAGCCTACGAACTCCTCAGAATCCAAATCAACCACATGGTCAGCCAGTGACAGCACCGACCCTCAATCAACCCATGCAACACCACCCCCAACCTTAACTCTCAAAAATGACCCTAACCTGATGTAACCACCCTGTCACAAGATCCATCACAAGACTATCACTGATGATTCACACCTGACCCATCACAAGATCCATCACAAGACACCCACACCTGAAGCCCTTATAAACAGAAGAACACTGACATCCCCTAAACTCCGCTGAAGATGTTACCTGTACAGTAACAAAATATTCAGAAAAACCCATAAGCTCTATAAAAAGATGTTGAGACTCTAGAAAGAGTGCAGAGAAGAGCAACCAGGATGATTAGGGGACTGGAGGCTAAAATATATCAAGAACGGTTGCAGGAACTGGGCATGGCTAGTCTAGTGAAGAGAAGGACCAGGGGAGACAGGATAGCAGTCTTCCAATATTTGAAGAGCTGCCACAGAGAGGAAGGGGTCAACCTATTTTCCAAAGCACCTGAAGGCCACGCAAGGAATAACGGATGGACACTGAACAAGGAGAGATTCAACCTGGAAATTGGGAGAAATTTTCTGACAGTGAGAGCAATCAACCCATGGAACAGAAGTTGCCTTCAGAAGTTGTGAGAGCTTCATCTCTGGAAGCTTTCAAGAAGAGACTGGACTACCATCTGTTAAAAATAGTGTAGGGTCTGCTTCGATGGGGGGTTGGACTAGATGACCTCCAAGGTCCCTTCCAACTCTATTAATCTGTATCTGTATCTGTATACCTTGTCAGAACAGAATGACAATGCTGGAAATAAATAACAACGAGTAGGACCACAATACATGTATTATCCTTGTCTTGATCAGTTTCATACCTGGGCTTCTTGTTTCACTCTGTCCACGTCTTCCATGTTTACTGCAATAGAAATGGAAAGATTTTCTTTTTTTTCTTTTTTTAAAAAAAGTCATATTTGGATTAGTCTAGCAGCATTTCTGGAATCTGATGCATAATCGGACATCAAAGCTATGCAAAGCTGCGCAAACCAGCTTAGAAGGAAGAATGTCACACAACTTAACTGCAACATAATCCGCTGCAGATTACAGCCTAAAATAAATTCACTTTTTCAATGGTGACCAGATAACGTTTGCTCTCTGGGTGTATGTTTAATGCGGGGGTGTCAAGCTCAATTTCATTGAGGGCCGCATCAGGGTTGTGTTTGACCTTGGGGTATGTACCTGTGTGTGTGTGTGTGTGTGTGTCATCAGGGTGAGCATGGCCAGCTTGACGTCACTTGTGTCTGGGGCACAATTTGTTACTACAGGTTCTGTGGGCATGGCTTGGTGGGAGGGGGTAATGTGACTGGGTGGGCGTGGCCATTTTATTTTTACTTTTAAAACCATTTTTTCTAGAACCTCTAAAAAAAATGCTTTCAAAAGGCTCTGATGATCCCAGTTGAGTTGCCTGATCGGCAGAGGCTTTTTTAAAAAGCCGCTGCCGATCAGGCAACTCAGCTTGGATCGTCAGAGGCATTTAAAAGAAAAAAAAGGCTTTTTTTCTTATAAAAGCCTTTGACGATCCCAGCTGAGCCAGGCGATCATCGGAGGCTTTTTTTTTTTTACTTTTAAAAGCATTTTTTTCGGCCGAAGAGGTTGTAGAAAAAATGCTTTTAAAAGTACAAAAAAAAGAGCCTCTGATGATTGTGCAGCTCAGCTGGGCATGGGGAGGGGGGGCAAGGATTTTTGCTACCGGTTCCCCGAACCATCTGCCTCCATCGCTACCAGATTGGGCGATCCAGTCTGAACCAGGAGCATTTCACCCCTGGCCTGTGGTGACCCAAGCGCTCTGCCAGTGAAAATGGACTCCCGAGCTCCATTTCCGGCTGTGACAGCAGTGGTGGTATTTAGCTGGTTCAGTTCAGTTCTAGCAAACTGGTAGTGGTGACCTACCCCAGAGCTTTTTGGCCACCTGCCTGTTGTGGCTCCGTTGCTCTGTGTCATCGTCAGGAGAGGACTCCGAGAGTGAAAGGGAGACCTCCCTCTCCAGGACCCTCCCCTCTGGCAATGCCCCTGGAGGACACCAAAGGGCAAGAGATAGTCCCAGAGCCAAGCACATCCCCGCAGCCACAGGTGGACAGCAACGAGGGAGATAAGTGCTGGCTGGATCCTTGCCAGCGACGCAGGGAGAAACGTGCCCAACAGAAGGCACGGCGTGCTCGTGATTAGCTGACTCACTGGACCACACCCCACAGCCTATAAAAGAGAGTGAGTCAGTCAGCACTTTTGTGACGAACAAAAACAAATCTTCCTGCATCTCAGCTTTGGCTATTCTGGACACTTGTGGTGTGTATTTGTCTGTTCTATTAATAAAGGCTTTGGCATGCAGCTGCTGGGATTGCTGCCAAGCTCCTTATCAGACTACTTGGTTGCCTGCCAGCTTATTTTAAACCTCCGACTGTCTAAATTGGGTTTATTCCTGGGGGCGGAGACGGAACACTGCCCCACATTTTATAAACTGCGGAAGGCACACGTGCAGACATTATCAGTGTGCAGAAAACCGGTGGTAAAATTCTGTGAAACCCACCTCTGCACAACAGCCTCCTGCAACCCTCTGCCAGCAAAAATGGAGCTTGAGAGGGCCCCACACGGCCTTCCCGAGCTTCGTTTTCAGCTGCGATGGCCTCCTGAAACCCTCTGCCAGCAAAAACAGTGCTGGGGAGGGCCACCCTCACTGTTTCCAGGATGGCTCCATGAGCCAGATCTAAGCACCCAGCGGGTCGGATCCGGCCCACGGGCCTTGAGTTTGACACTCCTGTTTTAATGCAAGGTTTTCCACAAACATACATGAAAAGCAGTGGAGGGTTTCACATTTTTTTACTACCGGTTCTGTGGGTGTGGCTTAGTGGGTGTGGCATGGCTTGGTGAGAATGGCTCAGTGGGCATGGCGGTGGAAGTAAAGTGGGACCGTTTGGATGACCACTGGATAATTTTATATTCACTATATTGTAAAAGATATTCTAAAAGCAACTATATTCTGAAGACAGGAAATACCGCCAGCTAGAGAAAATAAGTCAGCATGAACTGCCTTGATACTCTAAGTGACCCCGTAACTTGTCAGAAGAAAAGGGAGCATCTTCATGAAACATAGTCAAAGGTGATTAGGCCAGAGAATAGCACCTGGACGAGAAGCAAATATCAAAAGAAGAATTTGTACTTCAGCCAGTTACAAGAAAAATTATGAGTGTTGGATAGGGATAATGTAAAATCTTAGTAATTAAGAGATGTCAATTAAAAATAACAAATGTATGTTAACCATATATGGAAAGTTGCTGTGTTAGCAGAATCCTTTGTTTAGGAAAGTATATAAGTGTTATACAAGCATGGAGACTTTACTCAGAGCCAAGATTGGCAAACATGGCTTTTGAGTCTTTGCGCAAATAAAACCTCTCTCTCTGACTGACCCATGTTGCTTGGTCACTTCATTCCATAACAGAAGGATACTGTAAAATCACCATTCCCACCTCACTCCAGGGGAAGGATACTGTAAAATCTCCATTCCCTCCCCATTCCAGGGGAAGGATACTGCAAAATCTCCATTTCCTCCCGATCAGCTGGGACTCGGGAGGCAGAGACTAGATGGGGGTGGGGCCAGCCAGAGGTGGTATTTACTGGTTCTCCAAACTACTCAAAATTTCCGCTACCGGTTCTCCAACGTGGTCGTACGTTGAGGACTTACCAGTATATAGGGAAAATAAATTAACATATTTGTGCCCATCAGTTGAGTTAGGTCCATAACTCAACTAACTTGCGCTGTAGGGTTGTTGCATAAATCCTTCACAGTTGTTAGCACACAGCATGATATGACCTGAATGTGTAATAGCACGAAAGAGTTGATACCGGAATTTTCTGCTATTCTTCTTCTTTTTGATTTATTTTTTGGAGACAGTGTCCCATTTTAGGGGGGAAAAAACCAAATTAGCTGAGTGTTTGTGTGGCTAGTGTGGAATAAAGTGCAGCCTATTTTTATTTCTTTTTTAAAAATAGTATCCAACAGCAGATAAATTTATTCCGGGATGCAAAAATAATGCAGTTAATCAAGGAAAAACATCTGCTTATTATAGCACCACACGAAACAGAAATGTTTACAAGCAAAAGCATTTCCACTGAAAAAGGGAAGAAGCCACAACATTTTCTTTGGAATCTGTTTTTTCTTCATTCGTCTCTGTAAGATGCACGCACAAACATGGCCACAATGCAGCTGCTTGATGTTCTTTCATTCAAAAATAGACTTCCATTCTCTCTCTGCATAGCTTCAGCTCCATATTTTGTCCCCTTCCCTAATTATAGCAATAGCACTTAGACTTATATACCACTTTACAATGCTTTATAACTCTAAGAGGTTGACAGAGTCCAACCTACGGCCCCCAACAATCTGGGTCTTCATTTTACCAACCTCGGAAGGATGGAAGGCTGAGTCAACCTTGACTCAGGATTGAATTGCTGGCAGTCAGCAGAATTAGCCTTCTAACCACTGGTAGGGAGGGAGGGAGGGAGGGAGGGAGGAAGGAAAGAAAGAAAGAAGAAAGAAAGAAAGAAAGAAAGAAAGAGAAAGAAAGAAAGGAAGGAAGGAAGGAAGGAAGGAAGGAAAGAAAGAAAGAAAGAAAGAAAGAAAGAAAGAAAGAAAGAAAGAAAGAAAGAAAGAAAGAAAGAAAGAAAGAAAGAAAGAAAGAAAGAGGAAAGTGCAATAGCCATAGCACTTAAACTTATATACTGCTTTACAGTGCTTTACAACCCTCTCTAAATGGTTTACAGAGTTGGCATATTGCCCCCAACAATCTGGTCCTCATTTTACCCACCTCAGAAGGATGGAAGGCTGAGTCAACCTTGACTCAGGATCGAATTGCTGGCAGTCAGCAGAATTAGCCTTCTAACCACTGGTAGGGAGGGAGGGAGGGAGGGAGGGAGGGAGGAAGGAAAGAAAGAAAGAAAGAGAAAGAAAGAAAGAGAAAGAAAGAAAGAAAGGAAGGAAGGAAGGAAGGAAGGAAGGAAGGAAGGAAGGAAGGAAGGAAGGAAGGAAGGAAGGAAGGAAGGAAGGAAGAGAAAGAAAGAAAGAAAGAAAGAAAGAAAGAAAGAAAGAAAGAAAGAAAGAAAGAAAGAAAGAAAGAAAGAAAGAAAGAAAGAGGAAAGTGCAATAGCCATAGCACTTAAACTTATATACTGCTTTACAGTTCTTTACAACCCTCTCTAAATGGTTTACAGAGTCAGCCTATTGCCCCCAACAATCTGGTCCTCATTTTACCCACCTCAGAAGGATGGAAGGCTGAGTCAACCTTGACTCAGGATCGAATTGCTGGCAGTCAGCAGAATTAGCCTGCAATACTGCCTTCTAACCACTGGGAGGGAAGGAGGGAGGGAGGGAGGGAGGGAGGGAGGGGAGGGAGGGAGGAAGGAAGGAAGGAAGGAAGGAAGGAAGGAAGGAAGGAAGGAAGGAAGGAAGGAAGGAAGGAAGGAAAGCACAATAGCTATAGCACTTAGACTTATGTACTGCTTCACAGTGCTTTACAGCCCTCTCTAAGCAGTTTACAGAGTTGTCACTTAGATTTCAGTATTGTGTGTCTACTTAACCAGCTGCCACATAGAAGACAGGGTCAACCTTCTCCAAAGCAGGGGTGCTATTCAGCAGGTTCTGACAGGTTCTGGAGAACCAGTAGTGGAAATTTTGAGTAGTTCAGAGAACCGGTAAATACAAC